>VWZP01001424.1:407538-455645 GCA_013396995.1 Dicaeum eximium | reverse complement strand
CTTCCGCACTTCCTTCCGCACTTCTTTCCGCACTTCCTTCCTTCCTTCCGCACTTCCTTCCTTCCTTCCGCACTTCCTTCCCTCCTTCCCTCCTTCCCTCCTTCCGCACTTCCTTCCGCACTTCCTATTTCATTTCAAGTAGTGTCTATGTAGATCTTAGAATGAAACTTCTTGCTGAACTTTTATGGAAGATGATTATCAATTAAACTATTTCTATAGACTTTTTTTACCACTAAAATTACTTGATAGCACAATGGTTATCAAGCAATGTGAAGTCATTATAAGATACATAATCTTGCTGAAAGCCAAAAAGAGCCTCTTATATGTAAGTAAAACCAAGATTTCAGTTGTGGTGTAAATGAAATCATGAATCTAATCTTCATTGGTCTAGATCTAGCTGTTACCAGAAAAAGGAATGCAGGCAAAATCACTGTGCACACACTTTTTAGATTCAGCCCCTATTCCAAGTATTATGGTCACTCTCCCAATGCTCCTCTGGGCCCTGGTGTTTCCATTCTGCTTTGTATGGGTCTATTGCAGGCAAGGAGTTTGGCCTCCTTCCCTTGTGATTTTGGATTCTGGAGTTCTTTACAGGAAGCACTACTATCATGCTCATGTTGATGGGTCTCCCTACCTCTGGCTAGGTGATCAGTTGGGGTAGCATTGACACATTTCATAACACACTTTAACAGCCTTTTTTCTTCTTCATTGGTCTGAAGCACCATATTACATCTAAATGCACTATGTATCCACATGCTCTAGATAAGTTTTTTTTTCTTCCTTATTACCCCTAAAACCAATATTGTCCAGCTCCATGACAAAATTTCTTTAACTGATCATGGGTGAATTGTTCACCATTGCACCGTCTCTAGTGCCCTGTCTGTTCCCCATCTCCTTGTACCCCTGTGCCTGAGCTCCTCTGCACCCTGTCTTGTGTACTCAATTCTCCAGGTCACTGCTGTCCTACCACATATGTATTTCTCCATTTTATGGCCTTGTATTAGAGCTGTGCCCATTTTTCAGAATAAATACTTGATGCAACTATGGTTTTGCTGTTCTAAAAGTAGAGCAAAACATCTGCAGTCACCTGATCAAATGAGGAAATTTCTGTCACTACTAAACCAAGCAAAACAAATTTGCAGGCAGGTCAACAGAAGTTCAGACAGAGCAGGCCTGATAAGCCCCAGCCCTGAGGCCTTACAGACATCCAGCACTAGCAATGGCAATGCTGTATTGCAGTGCTACATCACTGCAAACTGTTCTGCTCACATGCTCCTTTTTTCTTAACTAGAAAGTCACGAATCAGATTTGTCGCGGAGAAATTTAAGGTAGTTTGAGGAGAAAATTAAGGTAATTTGAGGTAGCCATGAGGACAGAACCTCAACTGCCAAATGAACAGATTTAATTTTGGATATATGGAAAAAATTCTTCACGAAAATGGTTTTCAAGAATTTGAATAGTCTGCCCAGGGAAATGGTTAAGTCATCTTGCCTGGTCTTTAAAAGACCTGTAAATATGGCACTAAGTGGTAGACTTGGCAATGTCAGGATAACAGTTGGACTCAATGATCTTAGAGGTCTTTTCCAGCCCAAATGATTTTATGATTCTATTATTTAAATATTTTTTATGATGGAATATGAGTCTAGTGGGTAAATTATGATTTCTGTTCCATGATCTCTATCCTGCAGATCCACATTCTCCATGGGTTACAAACTCATGCAAAACACTGCGGTCCAGCTGTGACAGGCATGCACCACACAAGTTTGAGGGAAAAGCACACCCACTCCAACACACCAGCATGTCTGATTTGGCTGGTAGCCCGGCCATCACCCGCAGCAGCTCAACCTCAGAATCAGATTTCTTCAAGATTTTGGTAGTCTGTACATTTATTCCCACCAAAGGGCTGTTGTTTTTCTAGTTTTTTTGCTTTCCAACTCAGATGGTAGCCATATGCTGACAGCAGGCTTACTGGTTGCAGCACCCCAGAAAAGCTAACTAACTAGCTGCTTTTGACTGCTTTACAATTACAGTTTTGTCTCCCTCCCCAAACAGGTTATAAGAATTTAAATGCATTAATAATTAATTCATAATTTTTCGAGTTGTTTTATTTCCTGTACTTAGATATATACCAAGGTTTTTGGATGTGAATATTTATGCATATGTATTTTCAAACAGTTTTTTCACAAATTATTTAGGTCAGTCCTGTAGATTCAGAGTAACTATCAGTAATTCACTTTATATTTGAAAAACCAGTAGTTCCTCAGAAAACAATGTTTTATCCTTTTTGCTCAATAAAAACATTTTCCCTTGTTTAAGTAAATTAAAACAAAAAGGTTTTAGCTGCATAAGTTTTGCTGTCAAGCCCAGCATCTCTAGAATTTTCATAATCATCCTTTTCTAAATATTAGCTTGCATGCTATAATTTGCAACCTATAACCATTCAGGCATCACAGCAAATAAGCCACACAGAAAACGGATGTCATAAAAGTCTAGGGTCTAGTATCAAGGTAGAAAAGTAAATCTGACATGTGGTTGATAAAATCAAACCACCCATAAGAGACAGAATTTGATGAAAACAAGATATTTCATTAGTCCACCAGAATGGAAATACTATTTAAAGAAACACAGAATCACAGAATTGTTTAGACTGGAAAAGACTTCCAAGGCCATCGTTTAACCTATGGCTGAACACCACCCGTAAACTACACCATGACACTGAGTGCCACATCCAATCATAGGGACAGTGATGCCACCACCTCCCTGGGCAGCCCATTCCAATCTTAACAATCCTTTCCATGAACAAATTCTCCTTGATGTCTAACCTGAACCTCCCTAGGTGTGGATTAAGACTGTCCTCTTGCTCTGTAACTACTTGCCTCCTGGAAGAGAATGACTCCCACCCATCTGGCTACAGCCTCCTCCCGGGTAGTTGCAGAGAGTGATAAGGTCTCCCCTGACTTTCCTTTTCTCCAGGCTAAACAAGCCCAGCTCCCCCACCAGGATGCTTGAAGTTCTGAAGAAATAAACACAAATGTCCTATTTTTCTTATCATACCTGTTTTTCAAACTAGAAGGATGATTTCAAAGTAACCAATGAACCAATCCCTACAGGCTAAGTTCTACTAAATTCTATCTTGTCTGTTGTAATTATTAGGGTTTTTTTTTTACTTGACCCTCTTCAGGATTTGGAAATGTGTTGGCTGTTTAAGTAACTACTCAAAGATGCTAAAAGGTGTATGATATTTCTGCGTTTCATTTATATATTCTAAGTCAGGAAGCATTTATCTTTTAGATGGACAAACTAACACTGTTGTTACAGCATCAAAACTACTGTGAACTGAGAAAATAACTTGTTTCCTAACAAAGGAAAAAAAAAAAAAAAGGGAAAAACTTTAATTTCTTAAAAAATAGCATAGGGTAATTGCCAAGTTAAAAGATCAGGGTGTTGGTCAGGTAGAGACCATGGTTTTATCTCTAAAGTATTGCCAAAAAAATGCAGAAGAAATAAATTTTTCACATATCTTTTACAATGGGGAAAAAGCAAAATATGTCTGAATCTGGAATACTCTATAAAACAGAAAAGTATTGTAGAAAAAGCCAGTCCAGCTGCCAACATTGGAAGTTTACACCAAGGGGAGGTATGAATTAAAAGAATAAAGAGAATTGAAAAAAAGATAATCTCAGTGGATGGATTTAGAAAGTGTTTGGAGAGTTGTTTCATCAACAAAATGCAGAGGAAATCATAGTTGACAGGCATTGTACCTTCTTCCCTCCAGTTCTGGCAGCAGGCCAAGGTATGTAATAGCAATGATTGCCAAATGCAGGTCAATAGAAAGAGTGGAAGTGAGTATAAGACATTTTCAAGGTCATATAAAAAATATGGAGAAAATTTTCTATCTTGGTTTTCTAAATGGGCAAGGTACCAAATGTAATAAAAGCAGGCTTCAAAGAGGCAGACTGATGAACACCATGAATTTTACTTGGAGATCTTTTTCATACTGTGACATAGTCTGGCATGCTAGGCAGGAAAAATGAGAAACTGCCTGAAATGTGTGATTCTGGTTGTTAAAAATTAAAGTACAGTAAAAAAAAAGCAGAGAAAATAATCCAGAAATGAGACAGGTATGGACTGAGATTGAGAAGCAGGTAGAGGTGAAAGCAACTAAAACCCCCACTTGTATCTGCTGTACATCTGTAAGACTGAATGGTTTTCATAAAAAGACTCCCTCCCTTTCTCTCAGTTTCCTTCATGCAGTAAGTTAAAAATGTTTCCTCATGTTTTATGTTTTTCTTTATGTTCAGAAACACAAACAATTTTAATTTTGAAAGTACACATAATTTAACTTATCATTTTATGTTCTGCATAAGGTGTCCAGTGGACTTTTCCAGGAGAGGTAAAAAGGAACACGAGGGGAAAGTATTACTCCTCTGTTTAGAAAAATTAAAAAAAAAAAAATAAAGCAGATAGAAAACAAGGCATTTTATTAGGCAACAGGATTAACTGTTTTCCCCACAATATATATATAATAGAAACCTTACTTATAAATGTTGCAGAAAAAGCCATTGTAGTTGAATGTAATAAAAATCAAAAATCCAGCTCAAGGATAGTGTATATTCTACATTTTTAATTTCTGTAGAGTTCACTGAAATAAAGAAAAGGGAAAAAGAAAAATAAATGTTTCTTCATTGGGATAGACTAAACAAAGGAATGAGTTACAGTATGGTAAATCTGAGGATAGTTGCAGTTTATTCACTAAAAATATAAGCAAATTCAATACTTAATCCAGAACCAAGACTCAGCAACATCAAAAAGGAAGGACACATGCAGCAGATCTAGGAAAGCAGCAAGAGCTTTGAATCATATCGTTGATATCTCAAACAAATATTTTAATTTTGCATAAAGGGAGTAAGCATAAAAGAGAGGAAAACTGTGCATTTTTGAACAGAACTTCTTTGGTGACTGCAGGTGCTTTTCAAGTTTTCTTCTGGATTAGATCCCGCAGACAGGTTTGGCAGTGAAATGCCAACAGTGCATGATCCAGTCACAGTCATGTTGATATTCTAACAAGGAACAATCAGGACTGCAATGGGCTTTACTGTAAATGTGTAAGCTGCTGGATAATTTATGTACTATCATTATTAGGATAATAATTTTAGATAACAATACTCAGCTTTACAAATACGTGCTTATGGTGTACTCTCTGAGCTCATAAATCAAGCCCCATAATACAGCCTCTATAAATCTACTCTGTTGAGAGTGATGATAAAACTTGACACCTACAATAAATGCCTCAAAAGTTTCTAAGTGAAGTAGAGCCACAGACCTTCCTAGAGCTCCTGGCTCAGCACATACAGATTTTTTTTAACATATATGAAGACATATGTTTTTAAATGACTGATCTAATATCCTTATTTTTTACCATATCTGGTTTAATGTTGAAACATCTGAGTTTACTTGTTTCTTGCCTTCCTGGAAATATGAATATAGAAAACTGCATGTGGAATCTTAGGCTCCTTATGGCAAAACAAAGATATCAAATATATTAATTCATGCTCATCTGTTGGTGCACATATAATTGAGGCTGATTTTATTTATTTGAAAAGATTAGGAGTAAAACAGAAAAATTTCTGAGATGATAAATGAGAATTGAGGAAGATTAATTAGAAAAAAGGAAAAATGTAAGGACATAAGGGAAGTACATGCCTAGAATAAATATGACCTAAAAAGAAAAGGAAAAGCATCCAAACAAAATAAACAAAAAACAAAACAACTGTGAATTTTGTCTACCTAGCTGGCATGGAACTTTGCATAATTTTCTTCACAACAATTTTTTGATCTGTAGTTCATTCTTCATTTACTGTGGTTTCCAATTACAATAATGGAAAACATATATAAAGTGCAGTGTCAGCAACTTACTTATTAGAGAAAAAGAACTTTAAGTGTCTGATTCAATATCACATGCAAGAAAAAAAAATACAAATATACCCAGGAAAAATATTTTTTCTGAATGTAGGAGAAGTTTCTGTAAAATAAAGAATATCTGGTTTGCATTGGAGAGTTCGCAAATTTCATCCCAGTTGTCAATAAAACAGGTCAAAAAACATACTAAATTTGTTTTAATAATAAGATAAAAAGAGAAAAGGAAATACGGATAATGAGTAACACTTACCTTCCTTGAGTTGTTGGGAACCTCACTTACCTGCAGCTTTCAAGAGATGGTGAACAGACAAAGCACACTACACAGAATTGTCACCCATGGAGTGGTTCAGGCTCCTTTTCAAACCACGGTGACATTTTATTTAGTGTAACAAACAAAACCCAACTTCTTGCCTTGCCACGTAGGACTGTGGTCTCTATCTGTCCACCAGAGGCACAGCTTACCAGGAGAAAGGGTGGAGCCAGCAATGGTGGCACCCTGCTGTGAGTATTAATATGAAACAAAGGTCAGCATATTACACCTAACCAGAATTTCAATATTCTTTTTGTTTTGTGGATAATTGCTTCCTTGATGAAGCAATTATCCACAAAACAAGTCAAGTCAAGTATGTTGTATTGCTTGCTATTGTATACATATATACACGTGCACATGTACAAATGCAACTTCCAGTCTAGCTGGAGAAAACTTCTAGTTCACAGGTATTCCCATGATACACTGAAAATTGTCAGAATTCAATTTTCAGCCAGGTGCTTGAGACAGACTATTTTTGTAATCACTTTTCCTGTGTGCTTTCGTACAGATATGCAACTTTGCCCTCAGTGAAACTGATGTCTCTCCTTTTTTCTTCCCTTTTTTTTTCTTTTTTCCTTTTTTAAAACCATTTTCAGGAAAATGCTTCTTCTGTGCTTCAGGAATCTCAGTTAAATCTTGAAATTGGTATATAGATTTATAATAGTAATCATACGTTTGAACCACTGAGTCAGTTGCATGCCCTTGAAGACAATCACAGTGTGCAATTATTTTCATGATATATCAAACATTTGCTTGAATATAGCAACATAATTTGCTCATAGTTCACTGAGAGTGAAGTTACTATAGAATATCATTGCATGATAGATGGAAATTGTCCTTTCCAGACTGAACGTATTCATACCCAGTTTATATCAATTTACTCATGTGTCAAGATTGCTCTTAGTTTGGATAGCTATCTTCCATCATTTGTAGATGTATAGATTGCAGTTATATCTCATAAACAGTCAAAGATCTATTAGCCTCTCATCTCATTTTTCTAGCAATCCTTGCATCCATTTATTCTAGTATAAGCTCATATATCTTGGAGTGAACTACCAGAAACATCTGCTGTATTTTAGACAATGTCATGTGAGTGACTTTTACAATGCCATTCTAGCTATGATGTTTTCTGCATTACCTATATTTATTCATTTTCTTAATAAGTAACATTAATTCTCCTGTGGGGACAATAATTCTAATTCTCATTTTACTATAAGAGAAGTGGCAATTTTAAGCATCTCTATTCCAGTCAATAGAACAGTGCTGGTCTAAGAGAAGACTTAGCACCGATGACTTCAACATACTCCTGTCTGTGTTCATTTAATATTTAACTTCCAGGAAGAGAAAGACCAGAAAGGCTGGGAGAGGCTAGAACCCCAGATGAATAAAAGAATAAAGTACTGGTGAAGAATTGCCAAATTTGCTCATTTTGCAAGAAAAAAAAGATCGACTTGTACTCCAAGTGATGAAGACATCAAACAGATAAAGAAACATTTTTCTCTTGCCATAGGCTTCCTTGAAACTTCTCTAATCTCATAAAACACATGTGGGGAGACCTTCAAGAAAATTCTTCTGTCACTTTAAAAAGGAAGATGGAGAAAGAAGAGGATTTCCTAGTCACTTGCAGCCTTATGTCCAATACAGAGCAGAAGCAATGACAAAGAGGATTACGCTCTGTCAACTCCATGAATAAACTCAAGAATGCTGTTTAGACCATGACCCCACAATATTTATGCCATATGTGTCCATGACATGATTATTTAACTGAACCAGCTAACTTGATTCTGCATGTCCAGAAATGCGCTTCTCTTAAGATATCAGGGCAAAACCTGTAAATCTACTCATGCTGACTGTATAGTTATATCAGATTTATCCTGTCTCTAGAGGATAGATGATGCACTATTATTTAGAAGATGCCATCTGGCAAAAAGTTCAGCTGCTAAAAGAAGCCAGTTTGAGCAGTCATTGATTTTTAATTTTATTTTTTTATTATATGAGACCAACATTTTCTCATGTAGCTATGTTTTATTTTCATGTGGAAACAGGGTTCCTAACATTGTAGATGCTCTTTTACTAAAACATGGGCTCAAAAATATGTTGTTATTGACAGTTCTGGAGTGCTTTGATGTGTTCCATGCATAATATTCCCAAGAAAGCAAAGGAGCAGTTTCCATCTCTCACACCTAGCAACAAACCATACTATCATGTAGGACTTCTGTTTCTCTGAAATTTGTATGTTAGTGCAAGGGTAGCAAAAGTAGTGGCTTTTGACCACACCTCCCAGTCTGACAGGTATTTTTCCTTTTCACCATTTTTAGAAAAAAACCACTTTTTTTTCTGCCCCTCATGAAGCTATGAAGCAAACCATCCCTGAAGGAAAAATGTCCTCTTAACCCAGATGCCTTAAAGTTGTAATGCCACGGGGTGACAACATGAAATGCACAGAACTGTAAGACATTCTCTATTACTTTGCTTCTCACGCACACAAAGGTTTTTCTTGCTTTTGTATCATGATTTAACACATTTCCAAGTCCATTTACTTGTGTGTTTGTGTTGCTCTTGTGCTGCATTAGGGGTTTCCAATTGTTTTGGTTGTTTCCCCCTGTGTGTAAAGACTTCAACTCCGTTTATCAGAAGGCTTAAGAAGGTTTTATTATATTTGGCTCTGTGGTCTAGGCCCCAGGCTTAATGCCTCATATAGTGCAGCCTAGTACAATGTTCTGCTTAGTGCAGAATACAGGAATGCCTGAATTCTTCTGTACCTAGTACAAGAATGACTCTTATCATCCCATGTTATGAGAACAGGGCAGAAAACAGCAGGTGTTATTTTGAGAATACAGAAAATGTTTGTAGAACTGCTGGTGGGAAAGCAAGAGCTTTCCCTTATGAAGAAGACCTTAGCAGGCATGCTGCTAGGAGATTAAGAAAACCCAAAAACCATCAAGATGACATGTCTGTGAGATTGATAGGGTTTCTAAGAGGTGTCTTGTCCTTTTTGTCTCAGGACATGTGTCCCTCTATGGCTGCAGTTAATAGAAGTTTGCTCATGTGGAGACACATTCTGATTGTAGGAACCATGTCTTACAACCCATAATATTCTTTGCTAATACCCTAGGCTTCCCTGTTCTCTGGGGACTAGCAGTTCACTGCTATTTTATAGCAATTACTGAAATGTTAACATACATAAGAAAATATGAAACAAGTATAATTTAAATGCAACGGAAGTTTAACAACAAGGATTCCAGGCTCATAATAATTGACAAAATATTTTACTAGAGATTAAAATGACAATAACAAAAAATCCAGTCTTAATGCATACAGAACATCTGAAAACTTTTACAGCAGTATATGTATAAGCCTCAGTTGATTTTAGTGATATGTAGAAGGAACAGGAAGCATCCTTGACTGTCTGTCAGTATATACTAAATCACTTTTTAAATATTATAATTGGTCATATATATTATTATACTGCATAGATTAATATTATGATTTACATTATATTATATAATTATACTGGAATTAGAATACAATAATGCTATGATTACATATAGTGAAAACTATAATAGTATAACATGGTATACAGTATAATTAGCATGTAAATATAGCATTTTAAAATAAGTATTTCTATATTAAATTCCTAATATTTTTCTAAAATATTTGTTATTATAATATTAGTATTAATATGTGTTATATAATTAGTCATATATGTTATATAATTAGCCAATAAAAGATGTAAATATACTGGCTTATACTATATTTTACTACATAACATTATTTATTTATCCTTTTGAATTTAATAATTTTATGTTTTAGTTCCAAAGGAATGTATATAATTACCCGATTTATAATGATACTGATTGTATTTATAGCTATCATTCACACAGTACATAACACTTTTTCAGCTACCTGAAATAAACCCATGCTTTAAATTTCTCTTTTGAGATGAACTTCCAGAATTGTAGTGGTCTTCAGCAGGTATTTCAAAACATAAGAAAAATAAATCACAATGTTTAAAGACTAACGGGTAAAAAATAGTGAGTATTTCTGTGCAATAAAATGCTTTTGTGACAGGATGTCAAACTGATACACCAACACATCATACATATATTTATTTTGAAATAGTTTCTTGTGAATAAACTTTAATGTAGAGAAATACTTACTATTGTAAAGTTAACATTTCTGCTTGTTTCTCTTTCTTTAATCTGGAGAATATGAACATCAGTCACTCGCTGAGAGCTTCTTTCAAAGGCTTTGAAGTTATGGTAATTATGGTAGTTATGGTTTGGTAGAAGTTAAAGGATAAACAGAAAATATTTGGGTGGTTACATTTAAGGATGTGTTAAGAGGATGTTTCACGCTTGTAGACCTGCATGTCAAGAGTCTCTGGATGTCAGCAGGAAATACGAACTGTTCTATGGATTCATAAGAATGTGGCCATCCTCAGCCTAAAGGGGAGAGGAAAACAGCTGTGAGCACACCTAATGTTCCAGATCTCATGCCTTAACATTGGATTCATGGCAGTGATGCACTACAGCCCTGGCTGTTAAATCACAGCTAAACAGCCTCCTCGTGTTTATGAGAATAAAGCAGAAGTTTCAATATATCATAACAGTCACCCTTGAGTGATAACACATGTAAAGTCATTCCCCTAGAAGCACTTATTTAATATTCCTCCTTTACCTACATGTGACAAGTTTCTCTTCCAATCCATCTTACGCATGTGATTAATAATAAAAAGCACTGATAAATTTATCTTTTATATCTTTTCTTTTTAAAATTCTGTTCATTTTGCCATGGAGATGGCAGAGAACAACATCAACAGTCATTTAGAAGTGCAGGTAGTATATATTACTACATAAGTTAAAAAATTGTTTAAGATGGATTTGAAATATATTGCAAAAAATCAGATATATCCCCATTTAAATTCAATACTGGTTTCTCTGATGACTCTGTACAAAGAAATAATAGTAGTGATAAGTGTCTTCACATTTCCCAAACCTATTTTTGAAATAGTTATAACCAATATGCTGCTTGCTGTGCTTCAAATTTTATTTCATTTTTATTTGATTTCATTTGAGATAATGAGACCTTTTCACTAAGAAGTCGTACCCATTAAACTTTTAAGTATTTTTTTTGGTTGTTATCTTTCTGATGCCTGCCAAAATGCATGGAAAATAATTTGAATAAGTGATGTCCTACATAAACTTGTGTTCTAATGGCTCTCATTTAGAAAAAAACCCAACAACAAACATTTAAGATTCCAGTGAAGACTCTATTTTCCAGTTGGTTTCCCAACAATTTTCTTTATAGACCCCGCGTGGATGGTTTTTAAGTGAACAGCACATTTTTACTAATCTAAACTGAAAACAATAACTGCATGAAATGAATTTGGACTACATGTTGCATTATTAGTATAGTTCACTACATGAATGCATGTGAAATGTTATGTGTGAGATTGACAGCAAATATAAATGATAAAAATGAGTAAGAGCATAGAAATAAGTTGCTGCTTATTAATGAAATCTGCATAAAAGATCTCTCAGCTTCACTATCCACAGAATAACTTACGTAAACATCACATAATATCATTAGGGAAAAAATCTGTCCTTGACTGTAAAATGTTTCATTCCATGTTGGTGAGAGTCCTGCATCACATATTAGTGTAATTAATGACTTAAGAAGAAAATAACTCCAAACTAGTACTTCATTTTTCTATTTAATTGTTACCATTTCTGCATGAGTTGCAAATATTTTGTTTCTGAACCAACAGTTTCTGTGTTATTAATAGTGCTTTCAAGTAGTCAAGCTCTAAAGTGTATACAGTAATTTAATATGACTTGATATTGAGAATAATTGTTAATTATTAATTGTTAATTACTATTAATGATTAAATTTGAGTAGAATGGCAAACTGATAAAAACATACAAGGAGAAGGCTGAGGTACTCAAGGACTTTGTCATTTCAATACACTGGTTATCTCTGTTCTCACAGCTCTCAAGTGCATGGACTGCAAGGCAGGGAGTGGGGGAGAAAAGTCTCTCCCACTGCAGCAGAGAATCAGGTTTGAGACCACCTGAGGAACCTGAACTTACACAAGTCTATGGAACCTAATGAGTTACATCCCAATGGGAATTGGCTGATCTAGTTGCCAAGCCATTGCCTGTGATATTTCAAAAGTCATGGCAGTGATATGCCACTTCTCTCTTTATTTCTCAAAATTTTCTATATTAGTTCTGCTGCCTTAAGTAATTGGGCTTTTATTTGGAAGATTTACTATTACTTAAAACAATAATTAGTGTGTGAGTTGGTAACTGTAAATATCTCTCTTTTGCAAAGGTGTAATTTACAGCTGGTATGTTTCTTTTACTGTTCTTAAAGTTCCACCAACAATTTTATTTTTCATTGACTGCCAATGCAAATTACACATGGCAGTGAAAGGTAGTACATAGGATGATGGTGTAATTTAAAATCTACTATAGCCAAGGTTCTGTCAGTGCTTAAATCAGAGACATATCTTTAATTACTTAAACTGGTCAATTTTAGGCTTATAGGGTTAACTTCTTATACAAATAAAAATATATAACTATTCAAATTCTAATTTTGCAACTTTTTGCAATACTGTAAGCTCTACCCAACTGCAACTGAAGAAAAACCCAACAAACAAAAGAAAACAAACCTACAACCAATCAAACAAAACAAAACATAAATGTAATACTTAAATCTATGTCTATACAATTAAGAATTTGTCTTCATTGTTATTATATATGCATAGCTTAACGAAACAATGCAATATGCATTTGGGACTGGAGAGGAAGCATGGGAGCATAACTAAGGAAATGTTTTACATGATGGAAGGGACTGAAAATGCATACAATGTTTCCTTATCTGGCAGAAGCAGACTGAAGTAGCTGTTGAAAATTATTCACTCTGTCAGGGAACATGTGGTGTGTGGGTATAAAAGTACTCTAAAAATGATCTTCATTTTGTCAGTTCCTTGGATTTAAGTTATTGAAAAATGAATGGCACTTCTACAAGCTGCAATAGCCTTCAAACAAGGATTTTGTTTGCTTATTTTCTGGAAAAGCCTAATTTAATCCACACACAATTCAGTAAATAATTACCTCTATGTAGAATACATGTCCTTTCAGTACATTTTCTTTTTAAACCTGATTAAATAACACATAAGCAGTTTATCACAAGTTGGTTTTTTCACTGTCAGTGTTATATTCCTCTGTAGCAGAAGACAATAGGTGTTACTCTGTGGAGGTAGAAGAAAGTCTGAGTAGGAGATTGTTCCATGATATTTCAGGAGTGCACTGAAACAGAATGTCACTCTTTTAGGCCTAGTGGCTCTCTGGTAACCCCATGCCCAAAAAACTAAAGTATTCTTTGCCTAATTGCAATTATGGTGTCAACATGACATACACTCTGTTTTGGCAGCAACCTCATTGCCCTTATACAACGATAGTAATATTGCACTTGCAATGCAAGGTTTCCTTTACTGAAGCTCTTTAGATGATCTCTTTTTCCTGTGCCAGTTACAATTCAAAAGGCTGTGAAATTAAGAATATAGAATTACTCATAAATAAGATCTATAATTGGCCCTATTTTTGCAAGTATATTCAGTATATTTTGTGCTTCTATTAGTGTTGAAAAATTAGCCTAAAATGGGGCATGTGAGCTTCAGTATATAGAGAAATACAGGGTGGTTTTGGTTTTTTTTGGGTTTTTTTTTGGGGTGGTTTTTTTTGTTGTTGTTTTGTTGGTTTTTTTTTTTTTTTTTTTTTTGAGAAATTAAACTCCTCTAAAGGGTGAGGCCTGAAAAATCAGTATGAAAGGTGTAATCCCTTGTGGTGGGTTTGACCTTGGCTGCCAAGCCCTCTATCTTGCCACTCTCTCACTCCCACTCCTCAACAGGATAGGAGGAGAAAATTAGATGGGAAAGTTTGTGAGTCAAGATAAAGACAAGAAGATCATTCTTCAGTTAACTTAATATTATAAAAAAAGAAAATATTCCACTTTGGGTAAAATTAATTTAAATTTCTTTGCCCATTAAAAGTAGAGTAGGATTATGAAGAGCAACAAGAGCTAAAACAAATAACAACATCCCCCTACTCCTCCGTTCTTCCCATGATCGAACTTGCTCACGATTTCTCTGCCTCCTGCTCCTGAGCAGCACACAGGGATGGGGAGTGGGGGCTGTGGTCAGCTAATAGCCACTTCTCTCAAATGTTCTTTTCCCCTCATGTTCTTCTCCAGCTCCAGCATGGAGTGCCCCCTGTGAAGACAGCTCTCCACACTGTTCCCCAATGAGACTCCTTCCCATGGACAGCAGTTCTCCACAGCCTGATCCAGCATGGGCCCTTTCCAAGGGGTGCAGTTCTTTAGGAACAGACTGCTTCAGTGTGGGCTCCCCACAGGTTCACAGGGCCTGATGGCAAACATGCCCTCTGCAAGAGACTGCTCCAGCCTGATCCACCATGGGATCTCCATGGGTTGCAGCTTCCTCAAGGGCACATCCACCTACTGAGACATGGAATACTTCCCAGGCTGCAGTCTGTGTATTGACTATTAACTACAACAAATTTCCCTAACTTAAATACATGCATATAAAAATATTGTCCACACTCTTCCAATATTCCCATGGTATTAGAATATATTAAACAATGTAAAAATGAGCAACATCAGTTTCTTTTATTTCAACCTGTAGTGCAAATTTTGTTGAATAACCATAAGAAAATACTTTTTTGTGACGTTTACTGAAATAATATAGCTTACCAATGGGAATTCTAAGTGCATTTATCACTTACATTTCTTAATTAGTTTATCAAATACTCAAATGTTCTTTTGAATCTGTAAGAAGATATATTTAATGATTCTTGCCTATAATATACACTCCCAGACATCAGCTGTCTGTAGAAATGAATGCGCTGAATACATCAATAGAGACAATGAAAAGGTTCTCTGGAACATCTGGCAGATAGCTCCATGCACAAGAAAGCCTAAGAAATGTGATATACCATATGTGAAGCAAAGATTTGAAGAGATAAGAATGACTTGGTATAAACATACCTTTAAAAGTAAAATGCACATGACCAGAAGACATGAAGGAAATTAGTGAAGGGAGGAGGTTGTAATATTCAAGTCCTTGTATATATAAAATTATATACTAGTGAAACATCTTTTATAGAATCGAGTGAAAATTTCCAAAAGAAGTCTTTTGCATATTCATATTGCCATACATTTATTGTACATATCAAACCTCTTTATTAGTGAAGTTATTTTCTTTTTCTTCCCATGAAGGAAAGCTTTATGCACAGTTTACTTCACATTGAAATATAGTAAAATTCTTCCCTTGGATTTTCAGATGTCTGAGCATTCAAACATAGTTTATTTCTCTCAAGTTTATTTTTGTTCTCAGTTTTCTAAAATCTCCTTTTTCTTGTTCCATTGGCTTCCCCCACATTCACCCTAATTTCCTATCCCTATTCTTTTTAACTCCACAACAGTGTCTAATAGAAAGAAATTACAGGAAGCACTATGCAAAGCTTGATTTAATTTGAAATGCCTCTATCAGTTTAACACTGTTGTAGCTCATAACACAATGTTTTAACCTGATAAGCTTTTCTATCTCTGTCTCAGTGTGGAACTTTCCCTAAGTTAGTAAAATGCTAATTCATATCAACACCTCAAAATCTTGCCCATTTAAACTGACATTGACAAAACTGTAAAGGTAAAAACTAAAAATTTTTTCCAGGGTTTGTTTCTTAGATTTTCCTCTGACTTACAAATTGCCCTGAATCCAAAACAGCTCATCTTGGCTGTCAAACAGAGTGAAGCAGAATTAACATGTAATGGAGAAGAAAATAGAGGTCTCATGAATAAAATATACAAAACTCACATATAAATGATGACACTGAAGCGTGTACACAGTAATGCAATATTGTTTTGGGTTGCCCTACTTTTTCTATAATATACCTTCATTTTTTTCCCATAAGAGAACACCTAAAAATACGTTTTCAAAGAAGATTGAAAGTTTCTTATCTAGTTTGAAAAGAATTAGTAACTGAAGGCAGAAAACAAGTATTGTGTATGTATTTCAGAGGAGAGTTTGGTAATAACATTTCATTCTCAGTAGTAGTAATTTTATTAATATATAACAAAGTGTAGCTGACAGGAAATGTAAGGCTCATTAAAGAAAAAATCAAATAACTCCACAACCATTCATTAATTTTTAAAGTTCTTATTATACATTTTAAGATATATATATAATTCATACCTTTATTTAGACTATACAAGTTCTTATATTGTTAATTATTGTGCATGTGAAACTAAATGAAATAAATAACTATTTTCCAAGATATTAGGAATAACAGATACTGATTTTTCTCTCTTTTTTTGCAACATAAGAAACTCCTCTTTCTGGAGCTCTGAAATGGTATAATCTTTAATTTTAATAAAATGAAGGGGAAAGAAAAGTACATTACTTGTAAATTAACAAAAATTGCTTGTCAGATGAAGGACAATTGCTGTATTATCCTGTTCTTCCTAAGAAGTGGGAAACAGTTCCACCAGTACGAATATTTCTTTTTGGACCTCCTCCAGAATGAAGAAATCAGAAACTTTGTGAAAGAACTCTTTGCTGGGTGATTACAGTGAAACTTAGAGTATGGGTTAGCTGAAAATGCTGTATCTCAGATCACCTTCTTATCATCCTGTGTAAGAGCATGGTTTTGCTGACTCAAACAGCTGATGAGATTTTTCTGGACATCTGCCTTTGCTACTGAATGGTGTTACTTCTCATTCTTAAATCACAATTTTCTGTGCTGACAGTTTAGTATAGGCTGAGTAGCTATTTCAAGAACCAGTCCCTAATCCGAGAGAATCCTAGGGCTTTGCACAGGATAACAAAACTATTTTATGCAATTCTTTCAACACTGAAAGTTAACAAGGAAAAACTGCTACCTGCTTGTAATCTGACATGTAATTATGAACTTTGTAAAAGGAAAAAAGAAATGGAAATGAAACATTATACCTGTCATGTCAGGCTAATCTTTAAGCAAGGTTTCAGGAGACTGCAGCTCCTTACAATACTGATAAAATTAAAATACCTTACTTATGCTATTTCCTAAGCCATACTTAGGGTTTTTCTTTTTCTACTTTCTGATGGGAAACAGAGGTCTGCCTATTTGTAAACAGCTATCTAGCGTAGCACTAAAATGTAATAAAATAATAAATTGGAATTATAATATTTATAAGCCTATATTTCAAGCTTCATTGTTACTGACAATGACCTATCTGAATTTATTTATTAAAAGGACCAGAAGGAAATGTGTAGAAATTTTGTAGAAAACCAGCATTTTCTAGTAAATACTTCTTTTGGCATATGCATCTGGCTATTATATATCTATCACTGATTTATGTAAAGTTGCTAATTATTATGATACCTATGAAGAAGTGAGGAGTAAAATAAAAAATGCAAAAAATTAAAAAATTGAGTTATTTTTCTGTTACTTTAGTCTCTACTTGAAAGTACTTTATATTTTCTTATTACAGACCAGTCAACAGAGCATCTTGTCTTTTTGCTAAAAGTATTAATTTCTTTATGGTGATCATAAATTAAAATGTATTAAACAAGATGCATTCTCTTTTACTCATCCAGAATTTACCTTATAGAAAACAATTGTTGTTGGTTCAGATGTCCTTCTCCGCTGCATATGCTAATAAACTGAAGAAAAGGAATAAGAGAGGAATTAACTGAAACTGAATGACAGGGCCCCTCCTTGGAGTTTTGTTTGTTTGTTTGTCTTGATGGCTTCATTATCAGAAAATGTTGAATACAGCTCAATGCACAAGTTGCTGTATAAGTTAGTTAAAAAGAAATAGCTTGGTATCTTAAGGAGTTTATATTATCCCCCCAAAAGATTGCAAATAAAATTATTCCAAATGAAATTTAAAGGGAATCTTATTAAAGTTGCTCATCATTTTAATATTATGGTGCATTCACTGTTACTTAATTTTGCTATGTTAATTTGGCGTATTAGTGTGTGTCATTTTATGTGTATATATGTGTGTATATGTATATGATTATGTAAATAGAGAGACTACTCTATGTCAAAGTAATGTAAAGAATATTTCAAATAGCCTGTAATGATGAGAATAAGGTGACTTTTTGGCATATGAGAAATGAAAAAGTCAGAATTGGAAGAAATAAATTTAATAGGAGTGTACTATTACTAGCAGCCTCACAGAGAATCTAATAAAAGAAATACAGATCATAAAAAATTGAGAGGCCTTCAGTAATAAAACCAGACAATTGATAAACTGAAAATAGAATAAATTTTGATAATATACAATGGCACAAGAACAATAAGTGAAAGATTTTTAAAATTTATTTTATTCCTAATGTTGGTTTTAAATTATAATCCTGTGGAATAGCATAAAACAAAGACTGTGTAACGGAGTAAAGAAATAAAGAAGCTAAAGAAGTAAAGAAGTAAAGAAGAGGAAGGACTTCTAGCTCCAGAGAAACATCTTAATTACTTTACTTTTACTGAAGGATTAGATATCTTGAAGATAGAAATGTATTGTCTTATAATCTTGCAAATACTTTTTACCATTGCTGTAATTAATAGCATCATTGCTAAATTGCACAAAGGGTTGCAAATGGTAAAATAAAATATAGCTGGTTCTGCCCTGGAATACTGGAACATATTCCCAACTTGATTTCCTTTACCAATATTTCTCTTCAGTTCATAAATTAAACTCTAATTCAGTTAAACCCTATTAATTTGTTATTTACTGGTTCGCTGCTTTTAATTCAAAACTTGTGTTTTGCTATCTGAGCACCTACCTCACTGTAGAAAATCAGTTAAACATTCTGTTACAGCTGCTCTTGAGGTCTTAAAAAATAACTAGGAAACAATTCTGAAGAGATAATTGAAATGACATATTGCTCAAATCATGACAACATTATAAACATCTATTCAGCATATCAGCCCTGTTGCTAAGCTTCAAAAGAATTGTTTCTTCTTTCAAGGAGACCTCAGTGACTTTTTCATAACGGAACAATAGAAACTAATATTCATAAAAAGTAAGAACCAAAAAGGTACCTCTCTTTGGCTGCAGAGAGCACAAACAATATCAGGATGAGATTTTGCAAGCATAATTTTCACTTACACTTAATATGGTTGTGCTGTTCCTTGGCAAAAAATAGTGTTGATCTTTCAGACTTTTCAGTCTTTTCACGTGACAATGGAATGATGGTGAAAGAATGGCAAGTCATGGTGTAGTGCTAGTTCAAAATCCACAAGTAAACATGGTTCAATTTTATGCTTGCCTGGTTGTACAGGTTAACATTTTAAGTGTTTCAAAGAGTTTAAGTGTTACCAACTCCTCTGGTAAGATGACTCCTTAGACATACTGAGAAACTTAACTGGTCTGTGGTTACTTGAGGTTCTTTTGGTTTTCCCCAGTTGATTATAGGTACTGTTTTCAGTTCTTTAATTTACAAGTTGTTTTTGAAATTTCTTCTGTCTTATTTGAATTAATAGAAATAATTTCTTGAAATATATATTTTTAAGTAGAAGTTAGTTCTGTTAACTTAATGGTTGTAGCTCTTTTTATAAGTATCAGAAACTTGCTGACACTTAAAGTGCATGGTATATATTAAATGGCATGTACATACCTTACAAAGTTGCAATAGAAAAACTCACGTTTTGTTTTCAAACATCATGTCAAATTACAGGTCAAACTGTTCATTTAATTCTGTGTTCACACTGACAAAGAGTACAGTAACTAATTTCAACAAGAGCTGTTCAATTTTCCTTCTGACACCACATGCAGTGCTACATACTGGATCTAATTCTTTATAGTTTCTTCTCCTTATTTTTAATTACATTATTGAGGAGTAATGGATACTTCCTCTCTTTTGGGTTTACAAATTGGTAAGCTTAATAGCATTCCACTGAGCACACCATTACATTTAATGTAATGTTTCTTGCCAAAGTAAAGATTCTTTTAGAGTCTGGGTCTTACCTTTGTGCTCAGCCAGGGTCATCCTAGAACACATTGCACAGGATTGTGTCCAGACATTTCTTGAATATCTCCAGTGAGGGAGATTCCCCAACTCTCTGGGCAATCTGTTCCAGTGTGTGGTCACCCACAGAGTAAAGAAATTCTTCCTCAGTTCTTTATTGCTGCAAAATTGGTGAGCCATCTATGAAACCAGCAGCAATTAGCAATCAGGCAGATTTTTTCAGAATGGGATAGCTTGAAAGATGAAGGAAATGCAACTTTTGCGGCACTGAGCAAGAGATACTCTCCAGGACAGTAAGAACAAGAAAGACTAGCCTCAAATCCCTACATATGGCTCTAACAGAAAAGTCAAGAGAGAAAGGTGGAAACTCAGCTAAATTACAAACACAAGCATAGTCTTCCCATAATTCAGCCAGACTTTCTCAGGATGTCGCCAGGTGTGGTTTTGGACAAGGACAGTGCTAGTTTTTATATATATGTGTGTAGTGTGTATATACATATATATATATGTATGTGTATGTGTGGGTATACATATTTTCAGGGGTAAAGAGTGAGGGAAGACAAGAGTTTAGCAGTCTTGGCTCTATCATTTCCCTCAGGATCAGTAAGTGGTTCCTGGTTCATTTTAGTTACTAATATAGACACAGCTTAAGACAAGCAACTACTGGAGAAGTTTCTGTAGAGAGCAATAACGATTATTAGGGGATGGAAGGATCTCCTGTGGTGGAAGGCTGAGGAAGCTGGGACTTTTCAGCCTAATAAAGGGACAATTAAGAGGGTATCTTACCAATGTCTACAAATATTTTAAGGGTGTGTGTCAAGAGGACCAGGACAGGTTGGTTTCAGAGACAAGAGAAAGGGCTATGAGCACAAACTGAAACAGAGGAAGTTCTCTGTGATAAGAGGAAAAACTACTGTGAGGGTGACAGAGCACTGGAACAGGCTGCCCAGAGAGGTTCTATAGTCTCCTCTGGAAATACTCAAAACCCTCCTAGACACAATCCCTTACAACTTGGTCTAAGTGAGTGTGCTTTAGTAGGGGGGTTCGCCTAGATGAGTTCAGGAGGTCCCTTCCAACCCTCAGCATTTTGTGACTAAAACAGAATGAAAGCTCTGGGAAAAAAAGCTGTTAGAGCTTCTGTGAGACTGGGAAGAGAACTTCTGTGAGATTTCCTGGATCAGGGAGGAACTGAAGAAGTTGTAAACTTAAATCTTGGAACAAAAGTGACAGAAAGCCCCCTGGAGAAAAAGATGTGGAGCTGAGAAAGGAAGGAAGATTTATTTATAAAGATAGGATTAGTTAGATTCCCAAGAATAAAATGTTTCTTTTAGTCTTCTGTACTGTGAATATTGAAAGTCATAAAGGACAGCCAGAACCTTTCGCATGCAAAAAAGTTTGTCTTAAGTGATTTAATTTTGACAGGTCAAGGTTGGTTCTAAAGTTTTAAAAAATGAAACTTCACATACACTCCAGAAGTTCTTAAATTATCCCTTAAACAAACAAGGCTTTACATAAGGTTTCGGACTCGCCAATGATTTCACTTTCCTAACTGTAAGATTAGACGACTTATCCATTATATAATATTTCTTTTACTTCTGAGGAGGCATCATGTTTTGGTGAAAAATTTCTGAATTAAGTTTGGTGGCATATTGTGGAAAGGAAAATATTGACTCTTATGGAAAAAGGAACTGTCACATTCACATGAAATAATGATTCTTCCTGAAGAGGGCAATACTCTACCTGCTCTAGTGAAAGGTATCCCTGCCCATGGCAGAGGGGCTGGAACTGTGTGATCTTTAAAGTTTCTTCCAACTCAAATAATTCTAAGATTCTATGGTTCTATAATGTTGTTAAACTAAGGAATGAACAAAGCTAACACGACTAGATAAAAAATTTCTGCAGTAAATCTACTCATAATTGTCCCTTAAGACTCTTAAGAATAAGAATTTGCAGTTGATGTCCTTTTTTTCTTTACATCTTAAAAAAAAAATCAGTACAGTCTAATATTATTTTGAACAGTTCAAGGTTTGAAGAGGAAATAGGTGCTCATTGAGAGAGTACAGCTTGCAACAAAAAAGTTAGAGATTGTATATACTTCATTTGTCCGACTTAGTAACTCGCCTTTGACTCCAAAACCCCACTGTATCATGCTGCACTTTCCTTTAGAAGTTCTCAAGACGACTCACATCCATTTCTATTTCATATAAAGCATATGTTGTGGGGTTTTGTAGTCCTCTGCAGGGTAATTCTTTGTTTTCACTGCAGACTTTTCCAGTGCAATAGACGTTATAACACCCATTTGTTTTTGCACTGTTTACTACATGTGCAATGACTGTCTCCTTTTTTTTTTTTTTAAATAAGTTTGTGAACCAGAAGTGAAAACCATCTGTTTAGCTTGCTTTTGAGTTGTGACTAAGTAAGGCAAAATAAAAGGCTGTTCTTTTTTTCTGGAGTAACCAAGGAAATTCTGTTGGTAGTATATCCTGGAGTACTAAGTGGGGCAGGTACACAACAAGGCATAAAAAGTAGGGAGCCTGCAATGTAGATAAAAGCAGGAAGACTCCTCTGTAATGACAAATTTGTCAATGTCATGACATTGACATTAATGACATTAATTTTTCACCGAACTTGTTCTAGTCATATACAACCACCATGTTCCATCAGGAAGAACAGATTAAAGAGAGGGATCCTGCTAACTGGAGCACTTGCTTTTTTTTTGGCCACATTTCTAGGTAGACCACCATTTGGCCCATTAAGGGTTCTTTGCTCAGTGTCTAACTGTTGTTGCTCATTTTTACATTCTTCACCTGCTAATACCTTCCCCTTCACCCTTTTGTCCAAGTTTTGACTCCCATAACAATTTCTGTTCTTTCCAGGTTCCTGCAGAGATGGTTCATACTAATTTATAAGGGGAAAACCTATAGGAAGAGTAGCTAGAAGAAAACAGGTCAACTCATCCATTTCCTGTCCCACAGGGAAGAACTGCTGGCCTCAGCAGTAGCAAATAGAGTCATTCATTCTCTTCCTGAGCCCTTGCCCACCAAAGGAGAAAGCAGAGACCACTATGGCAGGGACTGGCACCTCCATGACTCCACAACTGAACCATCACTGCTGTGCCTACATCATGGGACCATTCTGACTACTCTTGCTGGAACTTTTACAGAACAGAGGGTGGAATGGTCAACACTTCTTATGTCAGTCACAACCACCAGCTGCAGATATGGCCTATAAATATACCTAAGGAAAAAAAGTAAGGATGAATAGTTCCTACTTATTTTCCAGTGTTTTACCATTGTGAGACTCAAGACTGAAAAAGGAACAAGCTGGGATTCAGTCTGACCTAGACTGACTCCCTGGTGTGGCGTGCATTGCTGTTTCTAAAAATATTTCATGTAGGTATTTCTTTTACAAATAAGTTTTTCATGAAAACAGGACTTGGTTGTTAATTTTCTGTTTCCTTTATGTTCTTATGAGGCAGCATGTTCTAACAATAAGCATAAATGACTTTTAGAAATCTCGATTTTCCTTTTACTAGCAAGCATCTTGTAACTTTAAGGTCACTCTACCCTGATAAGTTTTTTTATTAAATAGGATGGCATTTGATTATTTTCTCACAAATAATAGTAAAATATTACATAGAGGCATGACTTTAAGATGAAATTTATATTTTTTAAGATGTTCTTAGTTTAAAGCACTGTAACAATACTGTTAGCCTTTTACTACCATATTTGACTTATAAAAAAATTGAAACATTGAAATGATTATGCAGTAATTCAAGACATCTAGTGGAAGGATAAACAGTTTAGATTTAGCTAAATTAAAGGCATTCTTGTTGTTAGTATGACTTACTATCCCACCATTATAAACCAAATCCAGATGATTCTTATCTCTTTTCTACCACAAACATTTTGTTTTTTCTATAAGAACCCATACCACAGAATTGTTTGGGAATGTTTGAATTATCATAAATATAAAGCTATTTTTATAGAAGAGATAATTTAGTCTGAATGTATATTTGGATACAAGACAAGAATCTTTAAATGAACTGTGGATTTTTTTTTAGAAAAAATGCTGATACTTTGCTCCTCTACTTTGAATAACAAACTTTAGCCAAGACAATTTTACACAATGTTCAATAAGATGAAGAGAAAGCCACAGATTATACTTCCATAGGAAATATAATTTCAGATTTGAATCAGCATTAATACAAATCTCAGATTTTCACATTATGGACTGGATGTTATAAAATCTTGGACTTCAATTTGAAAAAAACTTAAACAATGCATAATTTAAGGCATTTGGACCAAAACACAATGGAGTTACAAAGTAAAAACCACATTTTGAGGCTCACTGAAGTCAATGGAAAGCAAATCCAAGTTTCAGTTGGCCTTGGATCAGGCAATTCATGAAAATATGAATGAAATTACTATGTAGCTTTGTATATGTATTGGAATTTAGGGTTTCTTTAGGCCTTCTATATGTAGTACACAGAAGTTTGTTGTGTGATTTTTTAAATCTTCACTCTTATAAATAATCTCATAAAATTTAATGAAAACTTTTCACAGATTATTTAAGCAAATATTTCCTTTTAATACATAAAATTAAAAAGACTCATAAATCACAAAAAAAAATCTTTTCTCATTGACTGGAGTTGTTTTTTTTTCATGTTTTTAATTATATTTAATATACTATTTTCTGGTATATCTCTTTGTTTCTATCAAATTACAGGGTGGATCACCACTGTGTTTGTTTGTTGAGATTTTTTGCCAACCTATACAATAGGAAATATTATCTGAAATCAAAACCTGAATTTAAATATGCAATTCTGTCATAGATTCTTAGAGGTGCCATCCTAGGTGATGACATCCACTACACACCTGATAGACTGTCCTATACTATTACAGTCTTATTAACTGTAATAAATCTCCTGATAAAGACCACAGATCAAATTAGAAGAAAGATAGATCTGCAGGTCTCCCAGCTTAAAGATCAGGGTCAGCTCAGGGGTAATAAAACAGAGCTAAAGATTACATTTCTCTCTCTGACTGAAAGTATAAAGACAATCTTTTACCTGCCCCCATTCTCCATTCACTGTGAGGAATTTGGGAAAAGAGCCAAGAGGATGTAGGCGAGATAATGCTAAGTTTTGCCATGACGAACCTTTAGGAACCTGGGTTCCAGACCCCTGGGCCATGCACCTGCTGTTCTTGCACATGCAGATCTCAAACAAATCGTATGCACAGTGTGAGAAGTTACTTGGTGTTAGCTACACAGGAAATTTGAGGAGAAAAATGAAAGAAGAGCATATTCTGCACCTTTAGCATATATTTAAAAACACCACTTGTGCATTTTACACTTGTCCTGAAGACATTCTCTGATGTCCCTTCTGTCACGAAGAAAGACAAAATATATTTCCATCTGGGTAATTCTGAGTCCTTATTAAACAGTAATTAGGAGATAAAGTATGTGCCTAAATTCGTTTTCCTCTCAGCACATACACCTGCCCAGAATAAAACAAAAATTAAACAGCTATATGCAGTCATAGCAGTTCCTGTTCTTATTTTGTAACTCTGTATTTCTCCTTTATTTTTTTCTCCATTGGAAAAGTGAGGTTTGAATAGGTCAACAACTGATAGTGTGATTCTATAGACAAAATGGTTTTGCATTTGTTAGGAACTGTAGTTTGTGTTCATTGACTAAAATTTCTTTAAATTAACATTAAAAATGTATTGGCTGAAGCATACAAATAATTCTTAGAAAGGCAAAGAAAACCCATCACATTCTATCCTTTCCTTCCTAAGTAAGAAATATGAATTTTGGACATTAACAGAGTTAATATCTATTTGTGTAGCCCTGTAGCCAAGCAAATATGGTACTGCCATTGCTACTATAAAGGAGAAAGCTTTGTCTAAAATCTCCAAGGCCTCAGAACAGAGGTTTTCTGATTTTGCAGAACCCCTGTATCTACACATTTACCCCTTGTCCTGACTTCTCTGAAGCTTTATATATCTGAGTTAGCTGTACCAGCAGCAGTTCTCAGATATCCAAGTGATTATTACTTAATTTGTTTTGTATTTAGCTTACTTCTGTATGATATTGCACCTATTCTTCTAATAATTTTGATAGATGTCTGTAACTAGTAAATGCCAAACCCAAATAAGTATATGTAGAATAAACTGTGAGCCTAGAAAAAAATCTCAATATAAAGAACTGACAGCATTATAATAAAGGCCTTGAAAGTGTGTAGATGTAGATGTGATGATGACAGACACTACGTGTCTCTGAACAACGCACCAATGATCAATTATTAGTACCAAAGGGATAAAACACGAGGTAAAAGGCAAACTGTTTTTAGGGGTTATAAATATGGAAGTTATATGGAAATGAAGACTAGTAAGGAATGAAGAAAGCTAAAAAAAGTTCAGCAAATACATACAATTAGACCTCAGTATGAAAAGGAATGCACACCCCTGTTAAACTTATATTTTCCCCTGTGGTGGAGCTGGGGTGCTGATGGCCCTTTCAAACTCACACTCCCCACTTCCTTCTTAGTGAATATTGATTTGACCCTAAGACCCAAAAGGGCACGAAAAGATGAGCTTACATTGAAGAAAAGATCAGTGTGTTGAGAGATTATGTGTGTAGGAGTCTGCATGTGACTTTATAACAACTTAAAACTTTTTTATAAGTGAAGTTTTTTCTAGATAATTTAGACTCTAAGGGTTAGTACTGTTAGGACTGGAGTAATATTTATTGAGCTAGACAAATATAACTTGTTGCTCAAATTGCTTCTTATAAGACCATGTCTGCACTGGGCTGCTCTTGAGGAATAGCTTTAAGGCTATCCTACATAAATTTCCTATTTGATCATATTTAATTAATTATTTTTAATTTTCTCCTATTTAAACATTGCATCCAGAAAGACATCTAATATGTAGGTCCTTCAAAATTTATTTGGGAAATCAAAAAGTTAAAGCAAAAGAAATACAGAACAGAGACAACCTCATGCCTAGTTGAAATAACTGAAGTCATTACAGTATTGTTAGTGACTGAGTCTGCGAATTGAAGGATTTTCCCACTTTATCCTAAACATTTTATCCAATAAGACAGAAAAGTTAACTCTATAAAGTTAACTCTATCAGTCTAGATAAGCCTCTGTCCTTTACCATATATCTGAGAAGAAATAACCTATCAAAAAGAGACTTTTAAAGAAGATTTAATCTAGCTAAGTATGATTTCACATTTACCTGCTATGCCAGGTCTTCTGCCAATTGCATCTACTTAGTAAATACTGAATTCATCAGCTACATGAGAAACCTATGCTCTGCTTCAGTTTTTTTCTTGGATCTGACTCTGGTTCCGTCTGCCTAATGTAAAAGCACAGTTCCATTTGTCAAAAACAGATGTGAAAGTAATTTTAGAGTGACAGCAAAACAAGGGGAATTAATGAGTATAACATTATAGGGAACATATGTGAAACAGTCACAAAGCCATTTGACATTCATAATTTTGTGACTTGCACCATACGAATTCTCCAAGAAGTTTCTACAATAATTCTTTGTGTGTAGTATTTTTGTGGGTTTGTTTTTTTTGGTTGGTTTTTTTTTTTTTGGTTTTGGGTTTTTTTTAATCATTATATTAAAAATTTGCACTTTCTTTGTGGAAGATCTACAGTCATTTGTTAGGCTGATATTTAAGTATGATCACTCAATATTTGACAGAGCTGATAATAGAACAGTTGCACCCAGAATATTTCATCAAGGACTATTGGTGAAGCATGAAACTGATCCTGATCTTTCCTACCAAATATAAGCCTATTTTGATGGGTTTTAGGCCTTGTTTATAAAGCAGAACTCATTATAATAATGTGACAAAATAAAATAATCAAAAATACAATTATATCAATCTCTCACCTCAACTGAAGCTCAATTTTTCACAGTTAAAGGATTTACTTCATCTGTTTTTTACTTTATAGACCTTTTCTACTTATCTAAATTTTTAACTTAGGAAGAAAATGAAATAAGAAATTATGGAAATGAACACGAATATAGTTTTCCAGGTGCTGGAATTGGAATTTATTTTCTCCTGTGCAAATGAACAGGATGAATGTATTTTGGATGAATGCTTCCCTGTAAACCTGTAGATCCAATTCGTCAAATGCAGCTGCAATGTGGTGAAACTTGTGATGAGGCCAGAAGTAGAGGAGAATTTAAGATGGAAAGACGGTGCCCAGCCAAAGTTCCCTGATAATTCTTAGTCTAAGTCCTCCTGCAGCCTTTTTAGCCTGCTCACATCAGTAAAACATTCCAATTCTAAATTAGCAACAAAATTAATCCAGCAGATGTCATTTGACACACTTTTTACACCAAGGGATTTCTCAGAGGGCAAACACTGGAAAAATGAAGAAAATAGGATGACTGCATTATGTTCTACCAGCAATGGTGAGGAAAGGAGTGTTTGTAGTCCTATACAAATGATCCTAACTTTGCACTGGATTTCCAGAGAGAAAATAGTTGTCCTAATGATATCCTTGTGACTGAGACCCTATGACCTGTGGAAAGAGGATCATAACTGAAGTAATGCTGTTAGCACTAGTACAGTACTAACACCTTGTGAACATTAGATTTCTATTCCCTGTGAAAAGGAGCAGAAAATGAAATAAACCCAAATAATTTCTTATGTCAGGAGAAATATATTTTATAAAATAAATAATATGCTATCTTGAAAGATTACAGTTAAACTTGATTATCACAAGCATGGGTCTGTCATTGCCATGACATGAAATGGGAAGTTTATGATACTAATCTGTTATTGGATTTTTTTTTCCTTTACTCAGAATGTTGAAATATAAAATTGCCTTATTCATAACTCTGAGATTCATGAATTAAAGTGACCATAATACAAGTCTTTTGGAAGACAGGGAATTGTGTATTATGTTGTCAAATAGATTTAAATAACTTAATGTAAGGAGGAGCAAAGTAAGTGAAGAAAGGGGAATGGAATCTAGAAAATTCTGAGCTACTATGGTTTCTGCCTTTATACAAATTTTTCCTTCAAATTCTTTAACCATACCACCTTTAAAAAATTTGACTAAGGATAGAGATAAAAAAAAATTGGTGCTTTTTATTTGTCCTCATAACAGTCAAGTATTAATATAAAAATTTTCCACTAAGCACTGGAAGAAAAACCTCATGTTCTTTAAGGATGTATCAGAAGGGGAGAAACATTGCACTGGTAACTGCTAAT
Organism: Dicaeum eximium; assembly: GCA_013396995.1. NCBI lineage: Eukaryota > Metazoa > Chordata > Aves > Passeriformes > Dicaeidae > Dicaeum > Dicaeum eximium. The sequence continues at coordinate 426,132 of VWZP01001424.1, read as the reverse complement.
ATAATTTGTCAGTATGCTCAGATTTTTTTTCAAGTGGAACTGTAAAGGAAGTTTCATGATCACCTTTTGAAAAATATTTTCACAGAAAGGAAAAGGTCCAAATCAGGCATATGAAGACTACATGAGGGAACAGATAGGGCACCCTGGCTATTTTATTTCCATAATGTGTCAGCAGAATCCTTATAAAGAGAAGCTGTACTACTCATCCAGAGTGAGATTTTAAATTAATCTCCCAGTTATCCCTGTCACTTTTCTTCAGTTTGCATCATGGAATGGTACCCAAGTGTTCGAACTGAATTAATTTCAGATGAAGCTGAAAAATGCGATTCATGACTATACCAAAGCGTAATCCATGAAACCAGAGATGAAATAGTTTGAAGAAAAAAAATCAGTGAAATATGTCTAGTGTGGAATGAGTGACTCAGCACCAGTTGTTCCAATCTACAGATCCACTCCTACTGGCCCTCATTGTATGCTAGTGTAGACATCATCTTGTCATGAAAGAAATCAGGGAATTTCAGCATAGAATGAAATCTCAGAGTATTTTTGTGGGACATGTAGGTAGGTAGATGCACCCTTGACACAACTTAACTCTAAGAAATGTTGTTTTTCTTTCCTCAATTTTAAATCTAAATAACCTATTCGGATTTTGAGTTTCCTCCATTTTCTTTCTCTTTTCTGCCAGATAATTTCCCATCTTCTTCCTAATGGTATGACCATATTTCTCGTTTTCTTTTCTAATGCAAGTATACACCACAGCATTAGAAACACAAGTCAGCATTTCAGTTCAAACCTGCTTTAGAGGCCTGAAATGACAAAGCAAGATCCCAAAAGGTAATATAATTTAGGACTACCTATCATAATTAAGGCTTCTGAGAAGCATTCACAAGGCAGTCAACTCAGCTAAAGTTCCCTTTACAATATATAGACTGTGCTACATTGCACCAATTTTTATTGATGTCACAAATTTATCCAAATTAAACCAATTCTTTTTTTCTCAGATTATTAGAAGGAGAGCTACAATGTGAACCAGAACACATTAAAAAAAATTATATATTTTAAATGTATTTGCATTCCACTTAATGTCTCTTTTTTACTTCTCATCTTGATGTATCACAATTGTCCTGCATCTATTTTATTTATCTAATTTTAATATAGACTTCAGTGTTAGGTAAGACAAAAGAATGTTCACAAAAAAATTTTTACCCCACTGTGTTGATTCCAAACAGCTGTGATTCAGTGTTGGTTTGTTTAGATCAGGACAGACCCTTAAAGCTCATTCTTTGTTCTGAATAAAACCCATCACGGGGGGAAAAAAGGAGCATAATAAATGAATAGCCTTTAGTTTGCAAAATTTAAAATGTTCTGTTTCCCAGAAGTTCATGGGAGGTGTAAATGCATGATTCACTGAAGATCAAAGAGACCAGTCATGTACAATTCTGGATGTTCAGAGCAAAAATATTTGTACTGAGCTTATAAACTATGGCCTAAAGCACCAAAAAGTTAGGGAGTGTTTCATTTTCTCATAAAGCAATGGTTTCTTCAGAGAATGAGCTAATTTAATACAGTTTTTATGCATTTCTGCAAAGTTTATTATGGGGTGAGGATCATAATTTCATTGCTGTGAAAGACATGCATTTCTCTCTAAGAAATATCAGTCAAATTTGAGTTATTAACTGTCACTTTCAAATAATAGGACAAAAATGCAGCAATCAAAAGATCAAGAGTGAAAAAGAAAAATGCAGCTAAGTGCTCTCAAAATTTACCTTTTTTGACTTCATCCTAAGTTTCTGGTTACTAAACCTTATATAAATTTACAATAAAATCACTGATATTTGCAGTAATTTATGCTGCAGTGTCTTACTGAAAGTTCCTAATGCCCACCCTCTTCACAATACTTCACCATTTTGGTAAAGTGACAAAAGTGACAAAAGGTGTGTATTATATAGAGGAAGAGTTCTAAATGTATCAGTATAGATCTGATATAACTCACTATTTTGTTTGACTAGTTTTCAGCAAATGGCTCTATACATATACAAAGGTACATTCTCCATGTGTATTTCTGTTTTTTTAATCTGACAGCTGAACCCAGGGAAGATGTTCCCTGATCTCAACAGACTTTGGTCAGTCTCTCACTGGCAGTCACTCTGAATGTAGACATGCTTGATTTTTCCTGGTGCAAAACTCACTTCAGGAAACTCAGAAAGGGAAAAAAAAAAAGCAAACAGCATTCCTTCAGTGAAGAAAACAAGCTGGAGAGAAGCTACATTTATGTATGTGCATATGGTAGTTGATTTCATTTTTTATCTGCCAATTATGAAATGTTTCATTTAATGTATCATATTTTTCCTTACCTACTAATATTAACAGTCTGTTAATTATCTTGAAAACAAAAGAAAACAAAGCAAAACAAAACAGAACTGACAACCCCCAAAATATGGCTAGGGAGAAAAAGTATTCATTTTCAAAAGATATTTATATCTTTAAATAAGTAATTTCATTTATGTTGATATTGGTGTCTTTGTGCTGTGAACACTGTATAAGAGGTACTCTACTGAAAAAAAATATATCTACCTTCATGATAAAGTAGGATTACCAAGCTAAAAATATATTTGAAAAAAAAAAAGTGCATCAATAACTTCACAAGTGCTCCCCCACTGCAAAATATCTCTTACAACCATGCTTTCCCCTTTTCAAACTCTTCCTGGCATATGTTAAATCACTTGGTGTGTGGTTGTTTTGGACAAAATGTCTTTGTTGCCAGGAATGACTTGAAAGAAGTGGTTTTTCTCTCGTGTATTTGAAGAAATAAGGATAAGAAGCTCAAGTTTTGCCAAACAGGGACTTCAAAGTTTGGCCTACAGATGGTTATGCATGCGTGCAATACTTGCACTTCATATGTTGCAACTTCATTTCACTTCCTTCTCCATCTTTTCAAGTGTTTTTTTGAAATGCCTGCAACAAAAGGAGTGTGGTGTACGGGTGGGAGACATTTGAAAGACAGTCCTTTTAAATAAGCTTTGAATGTCAAAGGAGATGTGCTTATGGTGTGACAGATGACAGTGCTTGTTCACGGAAGATTTAATTTTAAAGAATGGAGCTGGCCTGAAAACTTGAGACAGGACATTTTTGGCTTAGATTTTCTTCTAGCACCAGGATTAACTGTGTCAAGACTTCTGTGGTTATAATAGTTTGGCTTTTCAGTGAAATTCGTGAATGTTAGAATAAGAATTCAAATAAATTAGATTTAATTTTGAAATGTACAAAACACTTTGGGAGGGTTTATGAGCTCTTATGGCCATAGTTTTTGTAAGTAACAAGAAAACTAATAGTTCCATTTAAAAAAAACATGAGCCACAATAAGGAAAAATATGTTTTAATATTCATGGCATACGGTTGTATATCACAGATTCATATTAGAAGGGTTTGGGTGGGAAGGGACTTTGAAGATCAAAAATAATACACAATATGTCAATATAATAAATAAGATAGCCATATCCACATGTATCTATTCACATATATGGACCCTGAAAATTTTCTGAAATACATAGATGAGGTAAAAAATTTAACAGTGTTAGATAAAGCAATGAATTATCTTAAATTAAGCTTCTGCAGTAGATGTGGCTGTTTTTAGGAGAGATATTGTGAGTCCTACTATTTAAATTACAATTATATCTACAGAAAGATTTCCATCAGAAAATCTAACACAAAAATTCCACTTCTTTTACTTTAGAGGATGAGATAATCAAATATAAGTGACATTCTGTTTCTGAAGCTATTTCTACATTGAATATTAAAATAATTTGTTTTGTTTGATTGTTTTTCCCATTGGGGCATTCTGAATGTCATACTGAGTTATATGTTGTCATTTCTCTTAAGCCTGAGTATAAATTCTTGCAAACAGTACATATGGGAATGTACAAACAACTGAAAAAAAAATTGGAAAAAAATTGGAATATATTTATACTGAGAAAGAGTGCTTTTAGGGAAGAAAAAAAAACCACCAACAACATGTGCCTGAAGTCCTGCCAGTATTACTTTGAAGAATGGAAATAAACACGTATGTTCTATTTCAAGGCACATTGCACAGATTTAAGGAAACATTAGTTTTGGAAAATAGAATGGAATTTAATTTCCTTTCCAATTTCCCATACTCCCTATCATCCTGGATAATTTCAGAATTCTTGGTCAAATTCTTTGCTCCAAACTTTATAGTCCAATCTTAATTTAAATATGTTTTTATAGCATGATCTATGCTGTTCTTCAGTTTTGAAAGACTGACTTTTCTGTATTTCACTTGCATTAATTATGCACAGTTGTATTTAGTGAACTCTAAAAAAATTAAATACAATTTTAACTTTGGGTCTTCTGGGTTCACATGCTTTTATTCTATTGAAAAGTAAAATATTTGTTATTCTTTCACCCTGTTATGTCTTTTCCTCTTACATAATGATACTTCATACATTTTTTGCACAATTCTCATACTTCATAAATGTTTTTTCTCATTAAGTCAAAGAAGCCACACTGATTTAATTTATGTATCATGCCTGCCTAAGTAGATAGATTTTATGAAATTATTATTAGTACCATCAATAGATATAGCAGTAAAGAAGAGCTACAGGTTTTCTGGTTTTTGGTTTGTTTTTTTTTTTTTTTCCCCAAATGAATTTGTACTTTCTTTTCACTTCTTATCAACCGTAACAGGAAAAGATTTTAGCAAAATGATGTATTTGCTATGTGTTCATGAGTTACAGGAGAATAGTTAATCAGTGCTTGTCATGTTGGTTTTGAATATGTTTTAAGTTTATTTTAAAGTGAGAAAAGCAAGTATTTTCTCTCATTTCAGAAGAAAAAACAAGACCTAATTCATAACTCACTATAGAAGACCATGTTTCTTTTAATACTGGAAAAGAAGCATAGAGCCTAAAATAAGTTAGAGAATTGACTTATTAGTAAGCCATGGGTATTCAAATATGTCTTATTCCATGATTTTGGTGAAATATTATGACAGATCATATGATCAGTCTGATGAACTTCAAATTGAGTTATTCAGATTATGCTGGTTATTAAGTACTGATATTTTCTGGGAAAGGGATATTCTTCTGCTGGAATCCAGCCTGTATGTGTTCCATGTGAGCATAGACTGCATGTGGATGAGAACAAGAGGGAAACCTGGCTGCTAAAGCATAGACTATATTATTAAGAGAATATTATTAATGTATTTTAATTATGGAATTGGATAAATAGTGAAGAGAATGCAGTAAGACAGTGTTTTGCTATGCTAGAATGATATTTCATTGGAAGCAACACCAGTGAGTGATTTTTTTTATTGCGTGCATTTTTGTATGGATCATCTGTTCCTTGGTTTCCATGACATTTTCTCAATTTCAGTGACTTCATCCTGGATAGTCTCCATAGGCTTGATAGCTGGATACCTTGATGGTCTGATCAGTCTTTCTCTGACGTTGCTTGGCAGTATGGGAGTATTCATTATGGTGCATCTCGTGTGATCCTCCTGTCTCACACAGGGAACAGATCAGAGAGGCAGATTTAGTAGCAAATGGGCAATATATGTGTTAAGTAGTGCCAGACCAGAAGCAGAATTTGAAGAAGATTCAGGTGTCTGACAAGTGATACTAGCCGGAACTAAGGCTTACTGGACAGAAATTATCATGTAATAAGCTTTTGTAATTAAAATGGTATGGTGGATGTATGAAACTATCTAATGTAATGTTTGCTCTCCAAACAGAACACATAATAACTACTGCTTCTGTGCCAGTGCTCAACATGGATTCTCCCATTTTGCTAAAATAAAATTTCTGATTAAATCCAAATGTAGATGAGATATTTAATTTCCATGTACTCATTTAATTACAAAATGGAGAAAAAGGTGGCAGAGGTGAACAGTAAAAGTATAAAATTAAGTGCTAGAAAGCAGTAGAAACTAATGGACATGGAAATAGAAAGTTGAGAGGAGAGGACTTCAGGTGGAAAAAGAAACAAGAAAATTGTTTAGCTATTTATTTAAAATCTAATACCATATGTGAAAGGAACCTTGCAAAGATGAGAAGTATGACTGGTGGAAGAAAATACCAAACTATTCAGTGAACAGGTAACTCACAGAATTTTCTGCTCCTGAGGTCTGCCCAGAAAGAGCATTAGTAATCTGCAATATGGAACAGGTTGACACACACCAGGAGGCCTCTCAAACAAAGGGGAGCAGCCTATCATCTTTATTACAGAATGCAGTAAAAAGAATTGGGGAATGAAATAGAGTTTGTTACCTGGTGACCTAAGTAGATTATGGGAATATACAAGAGTCACTATAAGGTACCACAAAAAATTTGGGAGGCTGTGCAAGACATGTTATTGGCTACTTAGTGGAGGAGTCAAAGACACAGAAATACACAGACCAAGGAGGTTTGAGTTAGGGCAAATACTGGGAAGTAGAGGGAAAAAAGGCATAAAAAGTGTTGGCCAGTTACAAACAGGTTGCTAATCTATACTCATGGCCATTCCTTGCGCCTGATCACTGCAGCCTCTCCTATTTTCTCATTAAAATCCATCCTTAACTCTTTCTCAGGACAAATAAATCTATTTCAAATGCATGGGTTTGTATACGGATTTGACTGCCAGTCAGTGGAGCATGGAGCATCATATATACCTTCCACTAATGAACCCCCATCCTGATCAGAGAAAGGAACAGGAAAAGGCCATAGGTGTTGTCTGTGTCCTTGTGAGTGCTGAGTGCCTGTGCTGAGCTGTGTGTCTGTCTGTGAATATACATATACATGTACTATGTGCATGGGTTTGCCTGCCTCCTGGTAAAATGTGCTCAGCCTCTCTGCGGGTTATACCTATGGCAGGGAACTGTGACTGCTTTATCTCTTTCAGACAGCTGACTTAGGCAGCTCCTAACTGAAACAGGGTTAAACAGTTAAAAATCAAGTTTGGTAGGGGGGGCAGATAAATTGAAATAAAAAATTGTGAGAGAAAAAAGAGAGAACAGTCTGTAAGTGACAAGGCTGGGTGATGGGAAAGAGGAAAACCTCACAGTTTCTGTTGCAGCACCAAAACTTAGCATGATATTATATATGTAAAGATCAATGTTTTTCAATATACAATACACCAGGAAATATGGACATTTCACCTATTTCCTTGAGACAGAATAAAGCAGCCTTTTACACCTACTCAACTTCCCAGCACAAGTGTCAGTAGGAGGCAGAATGAATGTGCTATTTGTTTAAAGGGTATTAGATATGTTCAGACTAGTTGGTAGGGATATAGAATTATAGAATTAATCACTATAAAATAATCCAAGTATCAGTGAAGTGACAAATGCTGGCATTAGCAGTGGGAATAAGCTATAAGTTGCCAAGTGCGCAGAACCAAATTTATATATGCATTATAAGCAATAATCTGGATACTAAACAACTGTGCTTGCAAAGTTAGCTGGAATATTGTCTTTCTGAGAAAAAAATATTTAATTAGAAAAACAAGGATGTATAACACATAAATATGGTGTGTTTTGTCTTATGTGCTCAATGCAATCTACCAACACTATTTTTTCTTGTCAACAAACAAAAAGTTAAAAGCAAACCATAACAATTAAAATAAAAAATCAAGCCAACACTCTGCTTCCTACTCAGTAGATATAAAAACTCTCAATGAAACAAAATTATGTAAGCCTTGTAGTCCTGTTTTGGTTTTGCATAGTCAATTAGAACATCTTTATACTTCATAAATGTTTTGTTCCATACTGCTATGAAACCATGTCGCTTTTGAGCATAGAACTGGAAACTCCTAATTATGGGCAACAAATATTTTTGTTAGGGCAGTTCTTGCATCTTCTTACTCTGTATCCTCATTAGGATTGCTTACCTAATCAAGTGAAGAAAGTCCTCCCCAACCTCAGGAGGCCTGCTATTAACTTTTGTTTTCAATTTGCTTGCTTTGAATTTGTATCATCCTTAATGAGGGTGCTGACACACATTATCCAGCCCTGTTGCACAGCTTCCCTTGACTATCATGTTACACAGCAAATGGGTGCCACATTTTGATTAGCCAAAATGAAGGGTGATAAAAGAGTATCTTACTGCACTATTTCAGTTCATTTTCCCCTGTGTGAGTAGTAATGAAGAATGTGCATGCCGTCTCTGAAATTCAAGCTCTAGGGAGCAGCATTTTACTCTAGGAATAGGTTTGTGATGTTAGTTACCAGAGTAATCTAGGGCAGAATTTGGAGAGTCCCTATGTATCTAGTCCTCTAGAACTTTTTTTTCTATATCTCACTTAGCTTTGAGCAAGGTTTTTGAGAAGGGAAATATTTCCCTTACAGCAGGTCATAGTAGAAAGTGAGTTATTTGCTGAACAAAATTGACACCTAGAAATAGTTGTCTTCATTAAATATGTGAGTTTTTATGCATTATGCTGGAATTTAGAATCAACTCTCTCTACGCAATCAGAAATACCAAAATTTTCAGATTAAGTCATAAACAACTCTATTCCAAATTAACTGCCAAAGGAAAATAGACAAAACTCATATGAGATGGTGAGACTGGATCATGAAATCCTTCTAACTCCAACAATACTGTTGAACTTCAAAGGGCTATCTATTGACCTTAGGTAATCTTGACAATTTCACACAGATTTTACTGTTTCAATTGCTAATATAAGAGCTCTTCAGATCTTTTGAGTCCTAATTTCAAGGAAAAAAGAAAGACTAAATCATAGCTAAAAATGACACTGAGGATGAGAGACAAGGGTCTTTATTGGTTGAATATTTCAGGTGGCACAATGTCACTATGCATTAGTTTCATGATAATGTGACCTACATGATCTGAACCATACTATAGCCTCATTTTATTTATTTACTTATGAAAAAGAAAAGATTAAACTAAAAATGGGTGCTGGGAAAATATTAGAAGCATTCATATCTGACTCTTTTTTGTTTATTTGAGCCACTTGTTTATTTTCATTAAATCTTCTTGTGTGTTAGTGGAAAGTCATAATTTTCTTTTTTTCAAAGTGCAAATACTTGTGAATGAGCCTTGTTAGAATTTTTGGTAATCAACTAAATAAGGACAGTGCAAGGGAAAAATTTCAGGTTTTAAGATCCATAAAATAACTTGACTTCAATTGTCTTTTAAGTGTCTTGAGATTTCAAATTCTTACAATATCATGTTTATTTCTTTTGATAATTCTAAATCAGTAAGCTTAATTTACAGGCTCCAGACATAGACAGCTCTCTATGGGATTGTTCTTTCCAAAGCTTAATTATTTAAATTTACTAATAGCATGTAGTTCTTAAAAGACTGCCGACAACTTGCTACAACACTCTTTCTGTAGTTTTCTGTAGTTTGCCAGACTGGAGACTGCAAAACTCAAAAGGGAAGTGTATAATGATATTTTTCATGCTAATATTCATATTTGTCTGTCAGTATGGCATTTTGCCTGTTCAGAAGATAGAAGACCACTATTTACAAGACATTAGCCCTATCCAGATTGGACAGACTGAAATACACTTCAACAGTCAGCTTTACTGCCAACAGATCCTCCTGTTTGCATCTATTGCCAGTCTGAAGATACATGCTTCATAAGATGGGCAAATATCTGTAGATATGCTTCAGACTACATTTTCAGCCTGTTTTTCTGCCCTATGTCACTATTTCTTCTCTTTTCTTTTCAATCTGATATACTATTTTGTTTTTTTGTCAATGCAAAGAGCATATGGCTTCTTCACTGATAATATAATGTACTTGAGCAGTCCCTTAACTATTTATTCTGTAAATAAATAAATAAATTTAATAATATAAATTAATTTCTCTCAAAATCAGTTATTTTTATGCTCCTTTCAATCTCTTCTATCAATTGCTTTACATCTTTGGCAACTATCAAAGCACTAAAATATTTTCAAATGTAATCTTTCTGTTAGTTTGTTTGTCTTGGAATATATTAGCAAGTGTTTTGATTACATCATTAAGAGTTTAAATCTTCTGTTAATGCAAGTTATGTATTTCATAGACACTATGAAAACCACAAAAAGTAGCTTTAAGAAAAAAAAAAAAAGAAAATGGTATTTCATGCTATGGTGTCTTTTCGTAGCTATATAAATCACAACAGGAATACTTGTGCAAAAAAGCTGCTATACCAGGTCAGAAGAAAAGACAGAATTACTTGGCAGCTGGATTTCCCATTGGGCCATTATAGAGATGTACGATAAAAATTGTCAAAATCCAGACTTTAAAAGTGTCATTCTGTTTCTCTGAGCCAAAGAGTCTCAAATGAGCTATCAGTCACTCTAATGTAAGTATTCTATCAAAGACAGAGAAATAAATAGAAGCATCATCTGATTATCTGGAGAGCATTAGAGGCAATGGACCATAGGATGGGGCTGCCACTTACTGGAAAAACTGCCAGCTGCCTGTACACACAGCTGTTTCTGAGGTATTACAGCACTGATAATAAAAGCTCTTTTAGTCTTAGGAATGCCATGCCTTTCACAGACCCAAAGATCTCTTGTCAGTTTTGTGCATATCAGCAATGTAAACTTAAATATCATGTCACACACCCTGAGCAGCATTTTAGACAAAAAAAAAGTAGAAGGATGAATTTGTGAAACACAGTCACCTACTCCTAAGAACTCCAAGCAGAAAACATGATAGCTCATACAACTGCTTAGTCCTACCTTCTTTGCAGTAAACTTCTGTATTGAGCACTGAGTCTCCAATCTATGTCAAAATAAAAACTATTTTTTAAAATTCCTGGATTTTTTATCAGGACAAAATATCTATTTGGACATCATAAAGTAAAATATAATGATTTAATGGGAAAATAATCCCTATTGGAGGCGTGGGACCTGCTATATCTTAGGTCTAAATGTACCTGTTACAATGTCCCCTATAAATACGTGTCTCGAACCAATTCTGTCATAAATCCAAAAGTCACTCAGCTTTGAAGTGAAAGAACAGAACATTAGTTTGCACCAGATTTCATCAGGAATTCATTATTTTAGCACATGTGCATAGAGTAAACAAATGGTTTTACAAGCCAAAAGAGGAAGATGAAAAAAATCCACAGCCATCAGGAAATTGGTTTTATATTGAAAGGCAAGACCTATTTAAAGCTAATGCATAATTAATACCAACAATTTGTTACTCATTTAGAAGCTATAATATGACCTAAATTATAAGCACAATTTAATTGCCTTTAAATTCTCTCTCTCTGAGGACTAGAAAGATTAGGTGAATATGCTTTTCAGATAAAGCTATAGGGTGCCAATTTTGTAAAGTAGAGAATTTATGTTCCTTGGGAAAAAAAACCTCTTCCCAGAAAAACCACTGTTAGTATTTGATAAGACTTTTAATAAGACTAATAACAGGATGAAAAAAAAAAGAATGAAAAATTCTGTAAAAAATGTTGTTATATTTATATTTCACATAATCTGAATAGATCCTATGTAATTCTTTTTGCTCCTGGAATTTCAGTAGCATCAAGAATGTTAAGATCATGTTTTCTATATTTTGATTTTTGTGTTTCTTCTCCCTTTTTAATTTGAAGCATAATAACTATATTTATTGCATCACTCTAGATGCATGTATTTTGATGTTTTGGGGTTTTTAAAAATATTTTTTCTACTCATTCTGGCTGCTAAAGTTGAATTTTTATCCTTCTTTGATTATCCTTACTGATGGTCTTTGTTAGTTTGCTCGCAAAACTTTACCATGATTCATGGTAGAATCTTCTGTAGTTATTTAGAATCATTTTTGCTGTTGTAGTTTATGAACAAGCAGACATTTTAGATGTTTCTATCATTGTTAGAAAGAAAACAAGCAAACCTAAAGTTTCCTAGACCAAAAGTTAAAACAAAAACAAAAACAAACAAACAAACAAAAAACTAAAGTAGGAAAAAGAAAAGAAGACATGAAATAAGCCTTATAGTGTTGCTGTGATTTTCTTCTAATGGTAATTAAAACAAGGGTGCAACATCATTTGTGCTAAAAAGAATGTGCCAGAGCTGCCAATTTCATTGTACCAGTCGGAAATGTGCCTTCAAGGCAAACATTAAAGAGTCAAGTGGGCTAGTATTTTTCTGAGAGCAGGGACGGTCTGGCTATGTGCTGTGGTTTTGAATCACAGATGGTCTGCAGATTTCTGTCTGAATGCAACTGCCAGCAAAGTTTTAATTCTATTTCATAAAGTAAAAATAGTTTTGATTAAGAAAATTTAAATAAATGTTTGATGAATAGACATTTTAAAGGAATTAATAAAAAACCTGTGTTTCATTTATATTCACTATATACTTATAATGGTGGTGTGTACGTGCATGTATAAAAGAATATTCAGAGATTTTTTTCTTCTTTACTGGATTAGTTTTCTTATTATTAAATCTAGTGTTTAGGTAATTTCAATATTAAGTCTTGCAGTTGCCCAGATATGTGGCCAATAGCCTTGTTTAAATGAGAAAACTCTTTTAGTTAGAAAATTGAAACTCTGGAGAGTTAGCTACCCCTTAACTAAAATGAAATTCCAGTTTAAATCTTATCTCTTATCTATTTCATATTGTTGTACCATCAATGAAAATCTGTAACCAGAGGAAGTGATGTTATCCAAACTAGTATATCAGCACTTAACTCTCAGAATCTGTTCCTTGCCTGAGGAGTCAGCAGTTTGGAAAGGACTCTTACTTATTATACAACACAGTTAATGTTTCCTTGGGTAAAATGCAGTTCCAGATGGTCAATTTCTAAACTTAGATATGCAAATATAGCTAACTAAATATGGGGGTTATGAGTGTATGTATATATATACACATATAGATACATATATATAAACATTCCTCAGGATATTTGAAACTCTTCAATTGTCATTTGCAAAGACATCTATTAATGTTTAGAATACATTGGTGATAACTGTGATGTTAGCAGATACTCATGACAACTGAGGGTGTTTCAAATGACATTAAAACCCTACATACACAGCAGCTGAACTGTATATTGGCAGACTACAGAGAGCTTATTCAGATTAATAAGTTGGCTACATACTGCTGCCATTCTATATTACCCAAGGGTGTTTGTCCCAGTGTCCAGCTGCCACTCTAAAAAGCCCGTGGCTCTACCGTACATCCTATTATATCTGCAAGGCCAAAGTGTTATGTCAGACACCCCTGAGCATTTGATTTTTACACTTGATGACATCTTGACAAAATTGGAGCAGGCCATAGATGTCTGATTTGAGGTAAGTTAAACCGCACTTACCTCATGACTAAGGTTAAAAGTTGGTGCTGTGAGGTACCACACTGGGGTATCCCTGAGGGTCATCAATGGCTCCTCTGAGGCTCTGGTAATCTTACATGTTATTTGTTATAGTGGAAAAATGTGTCTAATGTGTCTTGGATAACCTACAGCTGCCCACCTCATCACCTTTCACTGAGTACCTCATTCTGGATTGTTGAATCCCACATTATGTATGAGTTGACTGTAATGGGAGCTTAGATATTTATTTAAAATAGGGAGATATCTATTTAAGATAGGAGGCCTTGATCTCTCTTCAATTTGTTATATACAAAATGCTATAAAGCAATTTCAGGTGCCCTACAGAATTCAAAACAACTGACTAAAGATGGTCAATAATGCACAGCATCTGAAGGACTTGTGGTCTTTGAAAGAAGCACACCACATGCAAGGCAGGATAGGACCATAGGACCATAAGATCATTGAAGGCACATGAGTAATCCTTTATCCCAGGCTGCTGTTCAAAGCCAACTCAGCTCTGATAGGAATATTCAAGAAAGGGTTTCTTACCGGAAGCTGTTCATAGGCTTGAATAACAATAAATATTATATTTGTGAATAAATAAGTTGATCATGAAGGAAAATTTTAAAATATGCTTGGGATAGCTGGACTGTTTAGCTGGTCATTATAAAAGGAAACAGCCTCTTTCACCTATCTCATAAATATTGTAGAAATTCACTGGTGACAGAAAATGTCTACTGTACTCATAAAGGAAACAAAAATTCCACTGTAATCATAGTAGTGACATTTTAGAGATGGGATGGCTACTGTAACAAAAATTATCTGCTTTTTTTGTGATCCACTGTTTCCTGAATAGTGTTTTCTGTCAAGTAACTAAATCTAGATTTCAAGATTCAAAATAATTTTGTTGAACTTGGTGTTTTACTGCATGGAAAAGTCACAAATAAATTTACCTCAAAGTTCTGAGTAAGTCAGGGTTCTGTCACAGTCACTTTTACAAGATGACTGATGCTCAGCTGCACAAGATAGAAAAAAAGAGTGTAAAATATATCTAGAAAAGAACAACTGTTAGTTAATCTAAGACTTGTTAATATAGTTGAACAGAGTGTTTGCAGAATTTAGACTTCATCATCATGGGAAAATTTGTGGATAAAATCACAATGGAAAATAATTGCCTGATATCCATTATTAGCAATGAAAGATATAATCTTTTTTTTTTTTTTTTAAATTAAGAGAAGAGCCATTACATATGGCCATAAGAGCCATTAGGATAGAAATGTAATCTAGTTAATTTGCCACTCTGGATTATGGAATCAAATAGTTAAAAATCTAAATAGAAAAGGAAACAGAGATACAATCCCCCCTATACCAAATCAAATATGGAATGGTTTTGACATTTTCTTATATGGATGCTTATCTTCTGTTTAGTGTAGAAGAATAATAATCTTACTTTTTTTAGAAATACTGACTTCATGGTCATATTGTGAAGTAAAAAAAAATATTGAAATTAGTAGCCTGTACTTTATGATAAAAAAATGAAAAAATTGCATCATAAAGGCTTGTATTGGGGGAGAGGAGTGGAATTTTTTAAGAGTTAATGCTATAGGAACCTTTAAATTAAAAAGAGGTCCAAATATATAGTTACAGCTAATTTTAGGTCTTGGTGATTAACCAGGAGATAGGAGCAAAATCCATGCTCTGTTGCTGAGATAGACTGTGATTGTGATAAAAACAGCAAAGTAATTGAAAGATAACATGTATGTACAGATATTATCTAGAAAGAAATACTGAACTTGTAGTTCTTATAGCTATATTTGAATGTCTTCAGTTTGAAATAATGGGAAAGGATCAAATAGTCCTAAGGTTCGACATTTTTGTGCCTTCAAGTTTAGCCTAGGCTTACATTGGGTTTTCTTTTCCAAACATCCATTGAGGAAGTGTAAACTTTAATCAAGAAGGGTGATGACAGTCTAAAAATATTCTTATATTTTTGCACTTTAGCAGAATGGATTAGTTTTCATTAACTGAGTCTATATTTTATGAATATATATATATTCCTTCCTATGTTTATACAGCTTCCTGTAATCTTGTATAACTTGTTATTAAAAATGTAATTTTACTAACTTTAAAATATGATATATGAACAAAACTCTTTATTCTATGAAGATACTGTTTTTCTAACTTTAATCCACATTCACCTTTCTCTGGAAGCATTCCATCACATTAACCCTTTCTTTGTTTACTTCAGAGATTTTAATGCTTTCACAAACATATAAACATTATCGTTTTACATCATTAAAAACATGTACTAGAACAAATGAAAATAGTCCTCTTAAAAAAATTGTAAAGCTTTTCATTTTACCTGAAGTGCCTGAGGGAATACAAAAAACAAGTTTGAACATTGCTATTTTTATAACAATTAAGATCTGTAGCCAAACTAATTGATGCTGTAGGTAGAAATACGACATTTCAGAGTGTGAGCTGTTTTTTGTTCATTATGCTTAGGTTCATGGATATAAATTATTTTTAAAGCACGATTTAAAAAAAAAAGGTAAATAGAAAAAAAAATCCATGCCAAACAATATAAGATTTGTTAAGGTGCCACTATTACTGGAATTCAATTGTTTTATTGTGCATGCAGTTTCAAGAACGGTGTGGGTTAAGGAATTCAACAGTTATCATCATGACAGTCTTTGCATCATTTAATGTTTTAATTCTTCTTTCCTTCATCTTCTGAAAGGATGCAGCTATTTAACAATGAGCAATTTTATTTGCCAGATGCTCTTTTTTTAAACAATTGGCTTAGGTTTCTACTGTAGACTGCTCTTTTCATTTGAAAGAAAATTAAAAAGAAAGGTGTCACAAAAGAGTAAAGAAGTGAATGTCACAGGAATATTATTCAGATAGTTCTGATAAAAAAAAAAAAATTATTCAATGTGACAATATTATTACCAAGCTTAGAAATCATCAAGGTAAATGGATACTGGCACCTGGATCCCATGGCTAGAGATTACAAAGTTTTGTATAGTCCCTGTGATTTTTTTCAGCTTTTTAACAAGTTCAAAAAGTTCAATACATAGAGTTTTCACAGAGTTTTGTACCTAGAATGCAAGAACACCTCACTTTTATCTTAAGGTTAATAGAGAATTGGTGATTCCTGGTTGCCAGAGGTTGGTCCAAGTTCTTTCATTACTGATGATTAATTTATGTACTATATGTGTTTGTTGAAACACAAAAATATAGGGGTGTTTAGGGGTTTTTTTGGCTTGGTTTTTCCTTTTAATGTTTGTGCTATCTGCTAGCAAAGTTGCTGTGGAGTTGTACATCTGGAAACAGATTCTATTAAATGTTGTTCTAAAACATTTACAGAAAACTATTTGAAATTGTAGGTTAAAAGTAGGTTCAGCCTATGATTTTTATCTGGTGCTCCACATATGGTAGAATTTTATGTACCGAAGAAAGAGAATATCAAAGACCTTTTTCATCTTTCAAAAAGTGCAAAAAACAGAAGTGTACCAATATTGAAGATGTTTAAATTTAGGAAAAAGGGTCTTTATGTTAAATATGAATCAACAGATTTTACCCACTCGCTTCTTCAGGATTTAGCATTTAGAAACCTCAATTTACTTAAAAATATTTTATTTTCCACTTATCTAATGAAAGAATGGAATTATTTAAAGACTAGATAGAACATGCTCTTTTGATGTATGTTTTTCTTTACTATCATTTGTAGACAAAGCAATAAATGTCTTTCAGGTGCATTAACCTGCTGGATTTCTGAAGGCTAAGAATGCAAAATATTGATTACTACTCTCTAGATACTCCACTTAATATATTTTATTATGACAGTAGAACTTTTTTACCATAAAAATCATAATATTCCCTGTGTTGGTGATAGCTGCGATTACAGAATACAACAGAAAAGGTGAGGAAGAGGATTACATGCTCTCCCTAGCTTTTCAGCTCAAAGATTGAAGAAACACCTTGGGATATATACAGTCTCTGTGGAGGGTCTAGATGAGGCTGAATACAGCCTGAAATGTTGACACTCAAGAATTTTAGGCTGCTTAATAGTTACCCTCTGTGACTTAAAATCTGAGGCCTTTGTTTAATGACTAACTTCTGGATTATTTCTTATCTGCAGGTCCAGGGAATGCTCATTATCAGCTACAGACGTCTAAAAGCCTCTATTATCTTAAATATATGGACAAGGAGAAAAAAAGTGTAATGATAACAAAAAGTAGGAACAAATACTCAACATCGGTTGATTGCTCCTTTTCAGGAAGTATTTTTTCCCCCAGATAATTTTCTTCCATTCTATCATATCTCCTCCTGGTCTCCTGCTATGCACAATAATGGTAATTCAACAGAGCATGCTGCTGCAGAACTTCAATTCCACTTCAATATCACTTCATACAATTTGCAGTGCTTTGTGTCACTGGACAATTAATTTTTTTTACTTACAGTGAAATTAATTTCTCGTATTCCACATTCCTTCATTCTGCACACCTACACTTATAACACTGTGAAAAATGTTTATAAATCCTGTCTGCTATTTTACTGATACTTCTCCTGCCCCTTTGTAGTAGTAAGTTTTCCCTGTTATGTGTTACATATGTGTTGTGCCATTATGCAAGGATTTACTAATTGATAACAGGAAAGAGTTTTAAAAAACAGCAATCCTTTTGTTCATCCATTAACAAGATTTATCTATTCAGGGGTAAAGTCATTCTGCCCAACTTGGTACTTCTTTTCGCTTCTTGAAGAAGGAATCAGTCCTGTTTTTTTCTCTCTAATTTTCATAAAGTGAACAACTTCCCTGTGCAGTGCCACAAAGAGCAGATCACCCTCTGGGCATGCCAGTGTTGTCTCTCCACTTCTGTAAGAGGCACTTGACAGAATATAACTTTATTCAGATGTATTAGCTAAATGCTTCAAGTTCAGTGGAATGAATATGGGCATAAATAAGTAAATTGAAATCAATCTTCCCCTGTGGGAACAAACCCATTATGGGCAAGTGTAGTAGTGTGTTTTTAAGGTTATTTGATGTTTAATATCACTGTTGGTTTTTCCCCGAAATCTCCCTTGCTCTGTAGCCCCTGATGGTTTGCCCCGAACCCCTCCTTTCCATATAAGGTGTTCACCCTCCTTCCCCATCCCTGTCAATCCCTTATACCCAACCCCCGCGAAATGTCAATCTCCCCAGGGCACATACCCACGTTCTAGAATCTTCCCTGTCAATCCCTTATACCCAACCCACAAGAGTGTCAATCCTCCCTTAACCCATACCCCTATTCTGGAATCTTCCCTGTCAGTTATGTTATCCCTATTCCCTCATTAG
>VWZP01001424.1:385993-407526 GCA_013396995.1 Dicaeum eximium | reverse complement strand
GGTGCGCTGCCCCGGAGAGCTAGCCGGAGCCCGAGTGGACACCGGGGCGAGAGCGTCAGGAAAGAATAACTAAAAGCAAATTAACGTTGTGCTCAAAATATTGTTTATGGGCAAAGAGGAAGTAAAATACATATAAAAAATAAAACCAAAAGGTTGTTGCTTCTCTAATGGAAATCTGGAAAGTCTAGTTCAAAAATCATCATTAGTCTAGATCCAATTATTAAAGACAAAAAATGTTTTAGTTTTTTAAAAATAATGCTTATAGGAGAATTCAAAATCCAAGAGTCAGGTTTATTACTTCCTCCCTTTTTTATCATCCCTTGTTGTATTGATAAAGGTCATTGGTCAGATAATTATAAACGAAGCACTCAGCTTCTATATCCACTTACAGGCAAAACTCTGTCAGGCTCTGGAGTCCTCTGCTGGAATGAATATGCTGTTTAGAGCTTTTCCTTTCCCCTTCAGTATCCAGTTGTGGTACTTCGTATATGTTTGTTAATGAGCTTCTACACTTTTCTCTTTCTTCTCTACACTCTTCTCTTTCTTCAGTGTCATACATCCCAGTTTACTATAGATGGTGACCTTTTATACATGTTGGATACTAGGGTTTTTTTTCCTGTTCATTACCCCAAAACCCAGTTTTGTCCATCTCCAAAGCTGCATTTCTGTAACTGACAATAAGTTGCTTATAGGTGTGGCATCTCCAGTGCCAAGCCTGTGCTTCATCTTTTATCATCACCCCATTCCTGAGCTCCTCTGCCCCATGCCCTGTGTCTCCACTTCTCAGAGTCTTTGCTACTATACGAGATGTGAATTTTTCTGTACTACATCACTGCGTTAGACCTGCAAATACGTCATTCTATGTGATTTCTTATTTAATTGCTAATCTCTGTATAAAACTGTTGTAACACAAAGCTAGAGGTAAGGAAAAATTCAGAAAGAGCAGATCTGGCAAGTGAAGTACCAAACATGACCTGTTACTAGAAATGGCAATACTGTAAGGCTGGACTATGCAGTTGCATTATGACCAAATATGAAAAAGGAAATAAGATCCAAAACTAGAAGGCAGGTAGGAGCTGCAGGTTTTTTACACTGGAAAAACTTCTAGCATATTTATTCTCTCCAGCAGAATAACAAGTCTTGAATAAGCACATGGGATTTCAACACATTGCCAGAGAAGAGCTACGTTCTATAAATTAGCATGGGAAGAAATCAGCAGGATGAACAGGGAGCTGTGTATATCT
This sequence comes from Dicaeum eximium, assembly GCA_013396995.1. Taxonomy (NCBI): domain Eukaryota; kingdom Metazoa; phylum Chordata; class Aves; order Passeriformes; family Dicaeidae; genus Dicaeum; species Dicaeum eximium. The sequence continues at coordinate 406,282 of VWZP01001424.1, read as the reverse complement.
GTGTGAGAAAGAAAGAGTGGAACACATGTGGACTCATGCAACAATTTCAGTGACATTAGGAGGTTCAAATTAAATGCAAAAGAAATTATATATATAATATTATATATAATATTTAATGAGTATTTCTATAGTAAGCTAAACATAAGGAATGTATGATTGATATGAGTAAATATATGAAACATATATGTACTGTTATAAACAATTATAATTATTTTATATCAGTTCCAGTTTATGTTTCATATATTTGTTTGTATCAATCACATTCTTTCTATTTGGATTATTATTTTAAGAAGTATATACTCTGTGTGAGAGACTTTTTTTTTAACTACGGAACAAGGGAAGTTGGAGACATAACTTTCATTTACATGTTTAGAAAATGATGAAAAATTTACAGATTTTGCTATAATTTCTCTGTTCATGAAACACACATACTTCAAAGTTTGTTTGATCCACAGACCATGCAAGCAGCTAAATTTCAAAAAACACTAAACATAGACCCCAGAATGCAAAGAGCCTTGCCTGTTTCCTATATTTGGTGGAAGAGTATGTCACTGCATATTTTTAAATTCCCACCAAATGGCCTTAATTTATCTCCAGGGGAGGTATAGAGAACATCATGTTCCTGATTGGATTAATGCCTGAATATGGCAACAGGCCAGGGCATCACATGAATATAAAATAAATTATAGTGCCATGCAGTGCAGTATGTGTGTTCTCAGTCACATAGCATGAGAGTGGCCATGAAGTGTGTAACTCTGTTTTACACCATCTTCATTCATGTGGACACAAGTTTTTGATATCACTCTAATTTCAGTTGGGCTCAAGATTCCTGTCCTGCAATGCATTTGGTAGAAATACTGTACTATTTAGTACTAGGTTTCATTTTTCTCTTGGCAAAATGATCAAGATTAGTGCCGTTTCCTTTTCTTTGGCTGGTATTTATTAGTTTTTAAATATAGTGAAGGGGTCATTTGACTTCAGTCAGTAGACATGAATGAGATGGTTAAAACAGACTTCAGTGCATCTCAAAGTTAAAAGTATTTCACATTTTTAAATATACTTTACAAGAATAGGTTTTCTTTGGCCTTTTTCCAGGTGTGTGGCTTGCAGATAACATAAGAAATATTTAAGTGCGCAAGGGGGAGTTAATTGCTGTTGGGAATGGTTTTGAACCAGATTTAAAATGTTTAATATTTAACATGAAGGGCTGGCTGGTGTTTTAAAACAGATGATTATGTTCTTTGCATTTCAATTAAAAACATGTGTTCCTATCTTAATATAAAACTTCAAATATTCAGAGCCTTTTGCATGTAAAGGCATGCTCCACCACCTGTAAATTTGATTTCTTGGGTTTTAATTATTTTTATTACTTGGCATAAATTTTAAGCAGGTGTATTTCATTTATAATTGGATGGAGTTATGGTCCCATTCAAATACAATGTACTTTGTTTCCAGCAGGATTAACAGTTCTGTGAAATAGAGGGTAGGTATCCATGAGGCTGTGCATGGCACATATGTTATAGATAAATAGGCAATGCTCACTTTGTAGTGCGAGGTTCTGTTTCTGAGAAGTGAAAATTTAGGCAGAATCACTTCCCTTCTATGGATGTAATTGTTCTGAAAATGTCTGCTAAGAGGTTTTTGAGGTGTGGTGTACAGAGCATATGAGGGTGGTCCATGGAGAACTGATTAAATGCATCACATTAATATTATTATTTACATCTGCAAATCCAGCAGGTCATTGTAAAATAATAACTTAATAATCTTAAAAATAAAATATTTATTTTGTTATTTCAAGATGTTGCTTATCACTCATTGGTGGAAGCCTTCTAGTTAAGATACAGAAAAAACAAGGTATCATCTTTTAGGAGAAATTAAAGCTTCCAGTTTAACACAGACATTTTTGGGTGCAGTGAAGACTGTCTTATCTGCGTAAAAATCACACCTACTGGAAGAGAGAAGCACCAAAACAAAAAGGCATTACTGTTATGTATTAATTTTAATGCACATCACAAACATTCTCTGTTGCTTCCCAGATATCATGTTAGATAGAATTGTGTTAGATAGAATTTAAAAGAAAAAGGAAGCAGAAATAGAAAAGAAGCTGAAGAAACATGGAAGAATTATCAAGGGCACAAGAACAAAATAATTATTTCTAGTTACAGTACTTGACAAGCTGTAGAATGAGGACAGGTTTTGCTCTGTTTATTCACCAAGAGTAAATCTCTAGCTAAGGTGGTATTTATATCATGTACTACAGCTCAGATTCGAGCTCTCTGTACTGCAAAAAGAATTGCAAACAAAGGAGGCAGAACAGTTCTGGGTTTTTTAGACAAATAATTTTGCTGCCTACCTTTTATTTATGACTCTGGCCATAAAATGTCCCTGATGGAATTGAGTTAAAATGAAAAGTAAAATGAAAAAACAAAGGTCTGTTGTTGTTCTTCTTATCTTTAAAATAACAAAAGAAGTTAAAAGAGAACAAGAGTAGGTGTATTGCCTATGGACACTTTTTGATAATTTTAAAAATGGTAAATATACAAATGTTTTAATTAACAAAATGGAAAACAACCAAAGTAGAAATGAAAGCCCCTTGTTTTATCCCTTAATACCTGAAAATTAGATTTTATTTCCTTTTACCTATGATGCAAGGAAACAGAAAAATCTTTAAGGAAAGAAATAAACCCAGTGATGCCATGGAAATGGTTCATATTCATGCTCAGAGCACTTTTCTTCCTTTTCTTTATTTAACATGGTACACCACTGATACAGCACTGCTGGAGACAGAAGCACAATTATATCAGCATCTTAGGAAAAGCAGCAGTATTTCTTTGACTTGTTTACCTTTTAGGAATATATTCCGCATGCCATGCATGGTAAATATTCAGATACACCACTCTGCAGTTAAAAACCATGTCGCAGCTTGCTTGTTTTCAAAATGATTCTGAGCAGGTATTGAAAGGTGAAAAGTGTTGCAACACCCTAAGGTGGAAAAAGGTGCAGTTTGTTGGATTTTGTGTGGCTAGTTGTTTGGTTGGTTGGTTGGGTTTTGGGTTTTTTGTTTTGTTTTTGTTTGGGTTTTTTTGTTGTTTTGTTTGGTTTGGTTTGGTTTGGTTTTTGTTTTTGTTCATTGGTTGTTTGGTTTGGGGGGTTTTTTTGGGTTTTTTTTGTACACGATTTTGGAACTGTTACTTACTTACTATCTTCTGGGTGGCTTTTTCCATGGTAAAGTTGTGTGTGGCATATGAACCTCAAAATGCTTTAGGCTGAAATCCAGAAACCTGGAGATACAGATAGAACATCTCATATTTCCACCACAACCCAATAAAATTATCTTCCCCTGACTATTTGTGACTGCTGGATTCCGACATCTGCAAGTCACAAAGGCAAAAAAAGCATGAAGTATTTTTAGTAAAGAGAAAACAATATTTTTTTTTGTTTTTGTTTTATTTTTACTAAAAAATAGTGAGATAAAAGAATTAGAAATTATAAAATCTTTGTCTGTGACTTTTATAAATCACACATCTAATTTGATCCCTGATCTAGCCATTTTTTTCCCATAAATGCTCTTTTCTTTAGTATTTTCAGGTTCTTAAATTCAGCATTATGTTTGGAGGGAGTACAACCGAAATTGTAAGGATGAACCCTTCATATAGTAATTTAAATAATTTGTAATATTATTCAGTGTTTTGCCTCAGTTTAAAAAAAAAATATTTACAATAAATGGTCGACATCACTACGTCATTCTAGTGTTATGTATGTCAATTATTTTGGATTATGTAGCCTTCAGATTAGTTTAAATTAGGGACAAATTATTTTTTGACACAACTAAAATAAGTGGCATTCTAGTGCTTAACAGTTTTATTCGATTACTAAAATTTTTGAATTATTGGTAATTATCTATGTGGCACCCTTGAACATAATCTTGTTACTCTGCAAAGAGAAGACTGCTCTATGAAGCTGAATTGCTGCACTTCAACACTTGTTGATCAGATGCTCACTTCTTTAAAGTAATATTTGAAAAATTAGTCCTTTTGACAAGGCCCATGTCTGTTACAATCACTAAACTCATGCTGCATTCAGGGGCTTGAAGTTTTTGCTAAAAGAAATTACTTCTTTTGAATTAGATCAGGTGCCGTCACTGTTAATACACAATACCAGCAGGCTGTAGAGATTTTTTTTTTTTTTTTAATGGCAGCTGCAAAGTACACTGACCTTGCTCTTCAGTATGGAATTGTAGTTAATGTAATCAAGATTTATGCATAAGAAAGAAAGAAGTCATAATGAGAGGCTGATTGGAAGAATGAGTTTGGTGGAATGGTTTCTCTAAGTGCAAAGATAGCAGAGAATCTAGTTCATATTCAGGTAGGGATGATTATTAACAAGCAATAATTGAAGCAAATTGAAGCCTTAGCTCTTACAGGTACATGCATAAATTCTAAGTATCTGTCTAAGTACTGAAAGCTTTAATTGTAGAAAATAACTTTAAAGTCATAACAGTAGCCAATTCAAAATATAGCTTGAGCTCATTAAATATTTTGTATGCACTTTCAGTAGTAGTAGTAGTAGTTGAGTAGTAGTAGTGATAGTATTGCATTGAGAGCAGTCTCAAGTTAAGGCTACATAAAGAAAACAAATGTGGAAATTAGTTGCCTAAGTATTGTGAACTGGTTCTGCTAGATCTCATCATGTGCCATAAAGGATTGAAGATATGCACATGTGCTTGACAGACACGAGAGAGGCCTACAGGACACCCACGTCATTATGGAGCATGACAGAAGGCTTGGAAGGAAATGAGGAGTACTTCATACGTCCCTGGATGCATATTTGACAAAGGCAAACACTGCCTGGCTGCTGGTCACCAGAAACTGGCCTATAGTCATGTGGATCTGCAACACACACTGCTGTGACTTAGCTATATGTTTTTGATTTGAGGTAACAAACAAGTTTTTGAGTATAATTTATCTGCAGAAGACCTACACGTACCATGATGCTGGATGGGTAGTGATCTGTATATATAAATAAAAGTAGATATGCAGTTCTAAGTGGCTGAGATCTTGCAGTTTTTTAATCCCACTACATTTTCTACAGTTTGAGTTAGTTGTGACAGTAAATAAGTGCCATGCCATAGTATGATACATACAACCAGTGCGCCATAATATGGTGCATGGTGCCCAGAGACATTTAGCTGAGATTGTCTGCTAAGTTTTATATATATTGAAAACAAAACCAAGCAAATCCAGTCTAACAGACAAACAGACCAACAATAAACCCCCTCAGAACTAAAATGTACGTAATGCACTGCAGGGTGAGCATTTATAGGTCACACATGTTCTGAGCATCTTTCAACAGAAAGACATATTGATGGCAAATTCTAGCCTCTCATCAGTGTAATAATTCTTCTGCAAAAATACATTAACTACAGAACTGATTTCCAATAAGGTTTTTTTTCTCATGTCTGCTAGAGCATTAGTGAAACTGCCTGTTTTGTCTTAGATCACTTAGATCATTCTCTAAGACCTCTTAAATAAACATTTAGTGCAGGACAAGATGGAAAGAGTGATATAGGTATGTGCATAAATAAGCTTCTTTTTCTTTGGATCTAAACGTAACAAATTCAGGTTCAGGTTCAAGTTTATTGTTCTTAATTTGTGACAACAAAAAAAACCTTGACATTGTTCTGGCTCTTTTTCTCACTGATGCTCTAAAAACCAAAAGTTATTAAAGACGCTTCTGCCCCCTGACTTCCCACAAGGGCCACAGAGTGGTATTTCTTTTATGTTCTCTAAAAATCTACCTAAAATAGTAAACAATTGTTCTTTAGTCAAACAATGTTATTAATATGCATAGGATCTTTCAGGCATTTGCAATTTCATCCACTGAGACTCTATTTTACCTTCAAAGCATGTAAATCTTTGTTTTTCTTTCAAACAAAAAAAAAAGGTTTGACTTGCTCAAAACTCGCAATAAACCTCAGAAATAAAAATAAAAAAATCCTTTATGAAAAAAGCAAAAGAAAATAAAATCCTATTAAAGGAAAAGCTCTTTTCAGGGTCTACCTCCCTCTACATATCCCATCTGATCTACAATTCATGGATCCACAATGTGCAGTCTGGTAGAACAGAAGTGATCTTCAGGAGTTACCTGACAGTAACACAGTGGCCACTAATCAAAATTTTATAGTTAAAAGTATGTAGCTAACCAACAAATCTGTTGCAAATAGGTAAAAGTTAAAATGATAATTTTATTTAAATTTGCTCAGTGTTCTATGTATTAAGAGTATAAAATGTTCAAGTCTGAAATAAAAGCTGTTCTAACAACATGGAGAATGCTTAACTAGCAGACATAAAAAGTTCAACATTTTTCTTGCAATTACAGGGAAATTCTCATGCACAAGACTGGATTGTTTACTTTTGTACTTCTTTTCCCCTAAAATACACACTCAATCTATTTTGTTGTGCACTACTGGGTTCTCCAGTGTAATTGTGTTGATTAAACAAGATTTGCAAGGCTAAGATCCATAATTTCTAGATGAAAAAAAAAAAAGTTATTTATAGGAAATACTGATTTAGGCTTCTGAGAGAAAATGACAACAGAGAACAGAGAAAACCATAAAACACTTCAAATGACCTTTAAAAGGGAGTATGACTGAAATAAATATGTCTGTAATTTAAAAACCATTAACATCTCACAAATGTGCAAGCAAGATAAGATAGTGTTATGAGGTAATCAGATGAGGTAATCACAAAGGACAAAGAATGAGTCAAGAAGCAAATTTCCCTCTTGTGCTGTCCTGAAAATTTGCCAGACTAGGTCTTTGAACTCTGTAAGAGGAACTTCACTATTCTGAGTTTGTTCCATCTCTGTTACACGATTAAGTGTAAATCAGTTTAGATTGTGTTCATGATTGTCTTCTAGGGTAACAAAGATTGTGAAACACAAAGATTGTGTTGTCACTATGCAACATCATTAAAAATGTCCATTTTATAATGAGGATAGTTCAAATTATTTATATGGGCTCAAGAAGATCCATCACAAAAGATCTGAGATAATTTTCCATAACTCATTTTAGGATAAGTGATGGTTTGGACCAAATTCAACATCTTTAAGAAACGCTGTGCTTTGACTACTATGAACACAATAACCTTTCTGTAGAAGCTTGATGGACCCACAATAGTACTTTTTGTTCAACACTCCTGTGTTCAGTTTGGTATTCCCACAGAAATTTGTGGTAGATGAGGGGGGTTTATGTCCAGGTCACACATTTTACAATCTTACAATAAAAATGACAGGCAGCTCCATGAAATTCAAAGAGTTCTGTGTTTTGTCTTATTAAATGTTTATCACAGTACTGGTTTCTTTGCATGAAATTAACTTTGGAAATATTTCTTGATTACCCTTATTCTCAGTGTGGGAACAAGATTATATCTGACTTGAAATGAAAGAAATCATTTGTTTGCCCTTACTGATGAAAAGTTATCTCTTGGATTTGCATTGCTAGCATGCTCATTTGGCTTCTATTGTATACAAGCAAATAATTTCACTTTGTTTCTCTGTGAAGCTGGGGTTTTCAGGACATGCATTAGATTACATGCTGAAACATACAAAAATATTTGACCATAAACTGCACGAGCACATAAGTAATACCTTTTATTTTTTCAGTTAGTGATAATTTCATATGAAAGCTGTAACAAAAATACTGGAAAATCACAGACAGAAAAAAGAGTTATTAAAACCTGAACAATACCTATGGCTTCCCCGATAACTTCTAGATGGGAAAATGTCATAAATTAAAACCCAAACAAGCAAACTCTAGGGACTGAGGTGGAGTATCACTGTCCCTTGAAGAGAAGAGTCAGTGACACAAGTTGCTAGGCACAGCTCTGCTGTTGCCTCCCTGGAGCCCCACAGAAGTGGTGGCTCCCCATGAGGGCCCACGGTCCCAGCAGTTCAGCCAGAGGGCACCAGGGCAGCCTGGGCACAGGGATGGGCCAGGTCTGGCCCAGGACAGGCAGCCAAAGGTGGCCTGACCCAGCAGGATCATGGCTGGGCAGGACAGGGCTGTGGGAAGCTGGAGAGCAACTCTGCTGCGACACCACTGAGGCAGGTGGTGATGAATTTGGGGGACTGAAATAGAGTCCTGGGGTACAGGCAGAGAGTCCTGGGGAAGTCTGAACAGGGAGAGCAATTACAGAATTGAGGGCTGTTTGAGCTTGGAGGGGACTACTGGAGGTTATCTTGCTCAACCTCCTGCTCAGGCACGGTCACCTAAAGCAGCATGCCCTGAACCATGTCCAGACAGCTTTTGAAGATCTCCAGGATCTGTGAGCTGTCCCAATGCTCAGTCACTCTAACAGAAAAAAAAAAAAAAAAAAAATTATTGATGTTCACAGTGTGCCTCCTGTGTTTCAAGGTGTGCCAGTTGCCTCTGGTCCTGTCCCTATGAACCTCTGAAAAGAGCCTGGCTCTGTGGTCTTTGCAGTTGATTTTTCTTTCCTTTCAGTCTGAATTCAGAAGTGAAAGTTTCATTCTACTTGGAACTAATATTTTAACATTGTTGAATTTTGGAACTAGTGTCTTACCATTACTGAATTTTAACATTACTTAGCCCAGGGTGATATAAGAACTTGAAGTATTGCAATGAAGAGGGTCTTATTTGTAGGCTTTAGTATCTAATGTCCTAGGTGTAAGATGTGGACCTAGATTATTTTGTCTCATCTTTCAGATTCAGAAATGAATCAAAATATTTAATTATTCAAGCAGTACCACTCTCAGACTCCCTCCAACTCCATTGCCATCTTTGTTTTTTTTTCCTTTCATATCAGATATTGCCAAAATGTGTTACCTCTGCCTGCTGGATATAATTTTTCCTTTTATTTGTGATTTTCACACATAGAATTCTTGATAAGTCTAGTCATTTTTGTATCATCTCCTCATCTGAACTCTTTATTTCTCACTACTTTCATCCTACTGATGTCAGTCTTATAAAAAAGATACTGTCACATTTAAAGCTACCATAATTAGAATATTCAGATCTGCGAGGGAGATGAAAAACATTTTTTCAAAGTAACAGGCAGGAGTTCACATCTCACCAGGGAAAACGGTGAATCTTTCTCATTTTATGTGTAACAAGAAAACAACCATTAAAAAAAAAAGGAAAAAAAGGTTTAAGAAAATAATACATTTCATAGGAATGAGTATTAAACATGAAACTATAAAGTAATTTTTATGCTGCCAAGAAACTTCACTATGTTTTCTCATCTCAGCAGGTAGATTTCTGTATTGGATTCACTTAACAAGTTGTGCGAGAGGGAACAAGAGTGTAGTCTGTGAAGAGAGGCCAGGGATTTCCCGTGTTACATGCAGTTGGTTCCAGGTGGCTCCAGCAGATTTACCACAGAATACAGCGGAGCTCCTCAGCCAAGATGGTGCTGCTTTCTATGAAACATATTTCAGAAGAGGCAAAAAATGCTACACAGCAGCTGTGAGATAGAGGGATGATAAACAAATTTGAAACAATCCTACAGACGTCTCAATCAGAGAAGAAGCATAGGGAGAAGGTGCACCAGGTACTGGAGCAGAGTTGCCCTTGCAGCTCATGCAGAAGGATACACTTTACACTGAAGTAGGTTTTCCCCATGCAATCCCTGGGGAGGATCATGTTGGAGCAGATGTCCACCCTGCAGCCCATTATGGACCTCATGCTGCAGGAGATGGAAATGTCTCTAAGGAAGGTGCAGCACAGGAAGACCCCATGTCATAAGAGGCCTCTGCAAAGGGCCATGCTCATGGAGAGGAGCTCGTGCAGGTTTTCTGGCAGGACCTGTGAGCCCACAGAAGAGCCACACTGGAGAAATCTGTTCCCAAAGGACTGTAACTCATTGCAAGAACCCACACTGGAGCAGTCCTTGAAGGATTGCAGCCTTTGGAAAGGATGTCTCTCAGCAAAGGACTGTGTCCTACGGGACTAGGAGATACCTTCTATCTCCCACACTGGAGTAGAGCAGAGCATGAAGGGGAAGGAGTAGCAGAGCAAATTGTTTTTACTGCAGCCCCCATTCCGAACCACTCTAGGTAGGGAGGGAGGAGGTAGAAGATTTGTGAATGAAGGAGTAAAACTGAGCCTGAAAGAAAGTGGATGGGGGCAGGGGAAAGTGTTTTTTGTTTCTGTCCTTTTTTTCTCACCATCCTACTGTGGGTTTCGTAACAGTGAATGAAATTGCTCTTTCCCAAGTTGAGTCTGATTTGCTACAAGGCTTTGAGCAATCTGGTCTAGTGGAAGGTGTCCCTGCCCACAACAGAGGGGTTGGAACTAGGTAATCTTTAACTTCTTAAGATTCCTTTCTAATCCAGGTCATTTTATGATTCTGTGATACATAGATTATATTATGTTGTATTAACTCATAGTCTTACAATTGAATAATATTTAAAGCTAAATTAAGCTTGGTTATTTAACATGTTTATATCCAAATGTGAAGTCTGATGCAGATATAAATGAAAACTCAGAAAAATTATGTCTTTGGGTTTTCTTGTTATGACTTTGGCTGCCTTTCAGTTAGGTATCTAATTCCATCTATATTCTTAGGTACTGCACAATGCAGTAACTGGAGGAATGAATTGTGAGATCACAGAGGCTATAGGATTGCTTTCTAATTGATTTTATATGGGAGATATTTATGTGGGCATTGTGAATATGAATGTTTTAGCTGTCATAAGAATTACCAGGAACATTTGAAAACTCCTTTAAAAAATATTGTCCATAGTGGGTTAAGTCTTACAAGAAGAGGGTAGAGAAATCAGCATGTTTGGGATACATCTTGAATATTAAAGGACACTCTGTTTAGGGGAAAGGAATCAACCTAAATATGTCACATCTCTTTTACTTTTTTCTTCTTTTGTTTTTTATTAACAAAGACATTTTTATGGAAGCAGAGGTTTATTTTATAAGAATTCATCTGCTGCTTCTCTTTATTCCTCCAGCTGAAGTCCTAATCCTCTGACATCATGGGCATTGTCAGAAACCCTCATCTTGATGTCACAGAAGTGGTTCCAAGTAGACACAAAGCAAAGAAGAGGTTCGTCTTTGTAATTAAAGTTTGCTTCCTATCTCTTTGATACAGGAGTTGAAGCATTCCTTTATTAGAAAAACTGCTCTGGGTTGTTTCACTGGTTTTAACTGATTTTCTGCTTTCCCCCTTTGTGTCTCAAATCACAGAGAAGTTAGAAAATATTTTGTATATTAAATATTAGAAGTTGCTGCACTGTTACTTAGATTAGATCTTGCTTCACATATGTTATTGTTGTGATTGTTATTCCCTATTTTCTGAATAAAAATGAAGATAACCTGAGGTGTATTAGAAATAAGAAAAAATTATATTTCCTTTTGAGCATCTTATAATGGTGTTTTTCATTAATGTGCATTTCCCCTCTGTAATTACATGTAAACCATATTTCAAATTATAATTTAGTGATAGACAAAAAGGAAGAGAAAGAGGAAGGGAGAGAGGAAGAAGAAGGAAGGAAGTGCGGAAGGAAGTGCAGAAGGAAGTGCGGAAGGAAGCGCGGAAGGAAGCGCGAAAGGAAGTGTGGAAGGAAGCGCGGAAGGAAGGAGGGAAGGAGGGAAGGAGGGAAGGAATGTGGGTGAATGGTCCTGAAAACCATAATAGGAATCAGCAGATAACCTGACTTTTTAAAAATTGGTTTCATATAGACCAAAAAGGCAGATTCTAAATTAAAGATATTATTATGCTTTAATGTACTTAACATCATATGTCAGTCTCCTCAGCTACTGAGGTGTTCCGCCACTTTTGGCTGGCATAGAGTTAATTTTCTTTGTTTAAAGTTATGACATTATTTAAAATATATATGTTTTAAAACATCTAGGCAATAAACTGTATAGTATTAGAGTGAAAAAAACACCTTTGCATTTTGCAAAATATTTTTAAGAACTGCATATACAACAAGAAGGAAAAACTTTTTGAAATGTCATCAACGGTCCAGAGCTGATGGCAAAATTTTACCTTGCGCTGCTGTATCCAGGTCAAAGGGAAAGACCTGAAATGTGAATAACCAATGAATTCAATTAACAAAATTGTAGATTAAGTACTAAAATACTGTTCTTGTTAATGGAAAGAAGGTAATCTTTGCATCTACAGCAGTACAGTGCAGGATATCAGAGCAATCAATTCTGTGCAGCGGATTCTGAAGCAGCGTAATTAGCTATTTTGTGTCATAGCCTTCTGTAGCCTTATTAAGCTTTACTTCAAAGACAAGTATGCCTATGCTATCAGTTGTGGGAAGCTTCATGTAATTGTTGCTCCACAATTCTTTTATCACTGACTACTCATTAGTGCATGCAGCCCTGGGTACTCTAATATTGTTGCAGTACTTTTCAAGGCATCTGCTCTCCAGTGCTTTCATTGGCGGCCAGTAGGAGATGCTTTGAACAAACTAAAACTTAGTAATGGATTTTATATAAATAGGAAAGGTTCTATTAATTTGATACCAATGAAACTCTTAATTTACATTATTTGACAAGTCTTTAGTAACATCGGTGTTGTAGATTAATCTAGGCAAGAGGCTAAGCATCTCAAATTTCATCCTCCTTAAAGTGGGATGGGAAAAGGGGTCAGAAGGGTGGAAGTGAGAAAAACACGGGTTGAGATAAAGTTTAATAGGTAAAGCAAAAGCTAGACATACAAGTAAAGCATAACAAGGAATGCATTCTCCTGTGCCCCTGAGCAGGTGTTCAGCCAGCTCCAGGAAAGCAGGGCTGCACCCCCTGTTATGGGAACTTGAGCAGACAAAACACCGTCACTCTGAACATCCCCCCCATTCTCCTTCTCCCCACTTTATACACTGAGCATGATGTCATATGGTATGGAATATCCCTTTGGTCAGTTTGAGTCACTATTCCTGGCTGTGTCCCCTCTCAGCTTCTTGTGCACTCCCAGCCTCTTCACTGGTGTGGTGAGGGGCAGAAAAGGCTTTGGTTCTGTGTAAGCACTGTTCAGCAAAAGCTAAATCTTCCAATATTATGGGAAAATCCAGAATTCATAAAAGGTCCTAAAATCAGAACATTGTATTTTGTTGAATATTTCAACACTTATCTGAGCTTGAATTGGGCCATCCTTATCCTTGTGAAGAAGATTCTCTTTTTCTCAGTCAGATCAAACAGCCTGAACAAAATACTCTTTGACTGTGAGCAACAACACATCTGCGTTGCTCAGTGACGTGTAGGAAGGGTGAACTCTTACTGCACATAGCTGTCAAACACCCTAGTAAGGGCACTTTTAAGCTACTGCATCATAGCCTTATTACTGTAGCTCAATTAGTTAAGAATAACAATAAATGCTATTATGTAGTCTCTTTTTTAAAAGAAAAAATCATTTTAGCAGTTAATTCCCAATTTGGACTGCATTAAAAGTTTACTTTTAAAGTAATTTCTTAAATCTTAAAAAGATTTACTAATGTTTCTGTAATTCTCTTGATGTTCAAATAATTTCAGAATGAAATTGTTTCATAAATTATTGGAGGAAAGACCTACATTTTCTACATTTTCTTTCTGGGTTAAAGGTCCTTTAGCTTTACATTTAATAGTTGGGAGATTCTTTAAGTGTTTTCTGCAAATCAAGATATGTTTATCCTTCTCATTATACTTCAGCCCTCTTGTTCTATAAAAATTTCCATCACCACTTGAAAAGAGAAGGAAATGGTTTCCTTATATGTGGTGTTTTCAAAAATAGCTTTTCAATCAACTCTTTAATTAATTATCTTTATGAATCATTCATATGTTAAAGGATAAAAATCTTTGGACTTAATTGCTTAGTCAAGTGATAAGGTTAAGGGAAAAAAAAAAGGACAAACACCAAACCTTGAATAATAATTCTATTAGCAGTCAAAGACTCATAAAGAAAATTTCCCAGAAGAAATTTTGCAGCAGATTTGGGGCAACTTAAAAAAAATGCAATTTCTAGGAATTTTTCTGGATTTTTAAATTTAGCTAATGATTTTCAATTTTTTTTTTGATGTTTGACAGACTTATTGATGAAAGAAAAAAGTGAATGAAAATAGTGAGAAACAGACAAGATTTCCAAACAAGAGTTAACAGTTGTATCAAAATTGATCTCAACAAGTAATAAAGGCTGGTGGTAGATTTCTAATAAGTAAATGAATATATAAAACTATTTTGTCATCATTCTCATACATAATTTTAAAAATAAATATGTGAATTTATGAAACAATGAGATGTTAACGATTAAATTCAGGGACTGTATTAGGAAATCACTGGAGTGAGTTCTGGTTGTGATCAGTTTTGGATCTGTGAGCAAGCCTATTTACTTTAAAACTGAATTTATTGATTATTTCTGTTAAAATCAGTTTTAAAATGATAGCTGCAAGCACTTCCTAATCTATCATTTTCTTCTTGTCTTTGATGAATAATGGATAGATTTTATTCGCTTTGTGTTTGTGTTCCACTCTTGTCTCATGGAATGCCCTGGATCTAAGGCCTTATGACTTATAAACTAATGACATTGTTACACTTACGTGTGCTTCCACAGAAAAAAAAAAAAAAAGCACTTCTTCATTAATCTTAGCTAAGACCTAACAAGAAAATCCTAAAACTATATGCCCTTCTTAATACTTTCGGAGTTTATTAATCTGAATTACATAGGATCAAAATGAACAGTAGAGATATGAATTAGGTTTTTTATATAGCTGTTGGATTTTCTTCTTGGTAATTAAACATGCTTTGCAATACTTCAGGTGAATTGCATCCTTGATATCTTAAATTTTCACAAATAAATGTTTGAACGATTTTTCCAAAAAGGCTCCCCTGTTGTATATGTAAAAAACTCCAGCGGCAAATAAGGAAAATTACATCCACAATAAATTGTGGATGTAAAAGTAAATACAGAATGAAACATCATGATTAACAGTCAAACTCCATCTATATTTCTAACTACACTAAATTCAGCCCAAATAAAAGAGTGTTTGAAACTGTGATGTGGCAGAAATCCATTGGGCTGTGTTTTATGTACCTGCCTTTGAGAGGCTTGTAAATTCTTGGCTGTTGTTAATGCAGGTTTACTCTGAACCAGCTGATGAACATCTGTGGGCCTGACAGGAACAGCATTTCTGCTGCTGATTCAAATGTGGAAGACGTACTTTCTTTAAATAGAATAGCAAAAAGGGATACTTCACATATGAGACAATGTGGCAGGAAATTTAAAATAATTTTTGAGGAACTAGAGTTTATTATTTGCTTTTTAAACTTTAGGCTTGAAGGGTTCAAATTACTAGATAATATCCTGACTTCCTTATCCCTGAGAAACATCAATGACATTCAAGCAACAGACTAATTTTAGTATATGCATATATTCAAACATATGCTTGTATATATAGAATGAGTTAATATGCGTAAGAATGATAATTCTTCTTACTGGACCTTTTACTCTGATACATTTTAACAGAAGGTTATTAACTGGATTGTATATGAGATGCAGCTACAATTTTCTAGGAACTCTGAATAACTTTGTCAGGATTTCAACCAAAGCCACCTAGAATGAACACATATATGCACATGGCAATTTAACACAAAAAATATTGATCTGTATGCAAAATTATCTAGCTTAAAGTTCACCTAATAATACACAAAAATATTAATTTCCAAAATAGAGATAATTTGTATAAAATACACTTCAATTCACACAAAAATTCTGAGGTTTTTCTCCTTAAGTATACTCAGAAACGATCTAGACATGGTTTAACTAGAAAGATTTCTTGGAGAAATAATCATGACATATTTTGACATTTCCATGACATGATAAGTGGTTCTTTAATTAGAATGGGTCCTTAATTGTATTATCTTACTTACACATTTTCTTTCTGTCTTAACTAATTAGAAATGTTACTCCACAGAATAATTTATAAGTACATTTTGGAATTTTTGTAAAGTATCTATTTGTTTTTATATTTATTATGCTGAGCACCTTCCAAAATCACAACTGAAAAAAAGATCCAATTCACAGACTGCAATAATTTAGTAGAAAGGGCTTGTTTTTCTGCATTTTATAATGGCAGGGAAAATGGAAGGACAAAATTAGTGAATGACTGTGACATAATAAGTACTGTCTTTTGGCAAAGTGATCTCTCATTCATATATAATTTTAATTCTGTTCTTTTCTTCTTAAGCTGGTGTATGATTTCTCTAAGTTTTCAAAAATATTTGTAGACTACCATCATAGTTCATAGTTATCTCTGATGAGTATTTAAGAGATGTTGGAGAGAATTTTTAGCACTGCGTACCCTTGAGATTCATGATGCTTCTATTATAGTAATTCATTTTCAGCTGCTTATAAATTAGTTTTCCTAGCTGTCTCCCTTAGCATAAAGTTTTGTGGAAAAATTATTATAGTCAGAATGTTCCACAACCATTTTTTCTTTCTGATGCATATGTATAAATTGAATTGTAGAAAATAGAAAGACAGTATTTGGCAGTTCATATGTTTCAAAGCTTGCAACCATGAATTGAAATTTTTCAAGATTACTTATGAGAAGTTGTCATTTACAGTTCCTGTGAAGTCTATCCTGATTATGTTGATATATTCTTAGCTGTTAATTACACAGCTCTGTCTGACCTCTCAGATCTTCTACAAACAGTGTGGGCTGTAAATGCTTCACCCTACTGGGTAACCAGGTAGATTCCCTTCTATAAAGCTTTTCTGATGGGAGAAATGGCTCTTCTCTCTCTCTCTCATAAGACTCATAGAGTATGAGGCCTGGAAGCAGACATTTAAAAGTTTGGAATAGTAAGAAAAAGAGTGAAATAGGGATTCCAGGAGAAAGAAGGTCTAGAAGAACAAAGAAAAACCCAACCCAACCGAAACCAAACTAAACCCAGAGTTGGTTGGGATAGGATATAAGTTTGAGGAGAGGGGTGGGCAAAGAGCAAAAGAAAATTAATTCAGTTTGTCAAAGGAATTATCTCAGACACCAGTGAAAGAAAAGTCTTCTGAAGTCACAACACATAGTAGTCTTCAAATCCAAATCCTCAGCTATGACAGAACTGTATTGGATTGGTCTTTTCCAGTTGCTCAGATCTGAGAAGCATCACCAAATCAAGGAGGACCAAGGAGAATTATTAATGAAATGGCTAAAACAGCTACGGGTTATCTGCACACTGCTAAAGCTACCACAAAGTCACCATTAGTCAGAGTGGCAATGACTAAATTAAGACTGTCAGGAAGTATATTACATTTTAAGATTAGCAGAAGAGATGTTATTTCAATGATGTAGATGTCTAAATTAAATTTCAATTGATGTAGAAATTTCTAGTGATGATGAAATGCTATCTATAAACAGCCAGCAATGTATTTAAAGTTTATTTGTGAAATTCTATGGAAGTCTATGAATTAATGTAGACCATTGGTTCCATCATTTATTTTCATGATGTACTTCAAATTCAGGCTTGAGGCAAGTTCTTTGATCTTTTGCTAACCAAAGTTAAGAAACAGAATCAGTACAACTGTGGCCCCACTTTCTTTAGTGTCTGCAACATGGACTAGAAGAGAGAACTGATTGATCTATGAAATCCATAACTGCACTGAAGTAATGGAGAATCAAGCCTGACACCTTCTAGTAGAAAAAAAAAAAAGGGAAATTTATATTTTTAGTTAAAAACTTCCATTCTTACAAATTTTCAGGTGTGATTGGCTTAAAAAATTTGGTACTAGAAGAGGAAAATATTATTTGAAATGTATGAAACAGGCAAGAAGCATGTAGAAACCCATCAGATGTGTATAAATACACAGACACATAAACACATATGCACATTAAGAAAGAAATAGTGAGATTGCTTCAACATTGTGAGCTCTATTTTATCCCCACTTCTTAGGGTCAAATATGGAAAGTCTGAAAGATGCTAAGTCTGATAGCAGCTGGATTTTAATAACTGTATTGATATTCTCCTAATGAGAAAAAAGCTATTTATATGCATGAAACTTCATTAGAAACTGAATAGGGAAAATTTAAAAACAACTACAGAAGCATCAGCAATTTAGTCACATATGTATGTGTAGGAAACTCTTGCAATTACTGAACTGGTCATCCTATTGTAATCATTAAGTATATTTACAACACTTTACATTCATATGAATCTGTCATTATTTACTACTGCTTGCCTCATTATACTGTAAAATTACACTGAGCTTAGAATTAAAATATAATTGAATGTGTACACCCACAGATCTTGAAGGGTTCTGAGAAGTTTTGTCTGACACCAAACTTTTTCAAAGAGAATTTTCATAACTAGCTAAAAAGTAAATAGCAAATAGGATGCAGGATGATTGACGTTCAGGGAGAATTTATTCACTGAAAGGATGGTTAAGCACTGGAACAGACTGCCCAGGGAAGTGTAGGAATCACCATCTCTGGAATTGTTCAAGAAGCAGCTGGACATGGCAGTTAGAGAAACATTTTAGTTGACATGGTGTTGTTGAGTCAAAGGTTGGACTCAATGATCCTGGAGGTCTTTTCCAACCTTAATGATTCTATGACTTTATGATTTCATTTTGTATTAGTTTTCTCCCTATACTTGAAAAGCTTACTATCCAAAAAAACCCTGTGGGGGTTTTGTGAAGGATATACCATAGCAAAAATAAAAAAAAAACCTGTATGTGTTCATATATAATTATTCCTCTAATAGTTTTGCTTTATATGACAGATAAAAATACAGTACTGATGTAGTGCTACCCTTTGGGAATGGTCGAGCGCTTTGTCTCAGTGGTTTCCTCACATTCTTAGCTAACAACATTTTCCATCTATCATAAAAAAAGGCGAATAAATTCTCAAATTATGTATTACTCCTTCATTCTACATCCCAAGGTCTGTATGATGCCAGCATTTTTCCATTCAAATTAAATTTTTTTACTGTAGCATTACACAGAACCAGTTTCTGACCAAAGTTAAACAGTAAAAAACACTAATGCCTTTGACAATGCATTAAATCTTTTATTAAAAAACTGTATCTAAAAAAAAACTAGCAAACAGGATACTATATCGAATCTTTCTTATAACATACAAAAACCTTTGCCATATGGTGCTGTAATGAATGAATAGTAGAACAGCAACTAGCTAGGAACAAGAAAGAAAATTAGTATATCAATTTTAAAATTAGCAGCTACAAGGTAATTGAATAGAATATTTCTTTTTTATTACTAGAAATAAACTTTTTATTACTATTTCTAGCCCCAGAACAAGAAACAAGAGTAGACATAAGAGTAATTTATTTAAACACGTGGAAAATTGAATTTTTTTCCCAAAATCGGAAATGCAATACCTGCTATGTAACTTCAGCAAAAATGGTTCAAAAGCCTAAGAAACCTTTCTATCAGTTTTCATATATGTTCTGTCCACAAGTGTAATGATAAGAAACCCTCAAATCAAATGAACCAACCAAATGAACAAAAAAAAAATTTAAAAATAGAAACAACCAAAAGGAAAATAACTAATTTCTTATCTCTTGGTAGAGTAACATTATTAAAGCTTATAATTCTTGTCTCACTGCCCATAAAGCTTCACCTTTGAACAAGAAATTAGTAAAAATATAGGTATTTCATTTCAAACCTCTAAATTCAGATTTTCTTCATTTATCCTAACTAATGAAATCAAGTTTTGAAAGTTCTTCTGAAAATGTCACCAACAAGAAACAAGACAGACCTCTAAATACAATTTGCTACAAGGCAAGAATGATTTAAAACTCAAATAATGGAAATTTTGTGTCTTACAAACTGACAGTACAGTACCAGTACTCTTATACAGTCCCAGACAAATAGATGTTTGTATACTGGAATTTGCATGTAATTTGTCAAAACTCTTCAGGAAGAAGAAAATCATAACTAATTATTCTTTAATAAAATTTATGCAGAGTGATAGGATACATATTGATAAGTTTTTTATATATGATATAAGATATTTTTATATCTAAAATAAATCTGTTCCTACATTTCTGAAACTTGATTCCCACATGAGACATTACTGCCTGTTTGAGCAGTGTATTCACTAATCACTGAACTGTGAGATAACTAGACAGATTTTGCCATGCTTAAACTACATATTTTTGATAAAGTTTTTAATGTAAAAATATGTCTGCCAAACCTTTTCTGGTCTTTTTTGGTTTTGGCTTTTGGGGGTTTTCTTTCTTTCTTTCTTTCTTTCTTTCTTTCTTTCTTTCTTTCTTTCTTTCTTTCTTTCTTTCTTTCTTGCTTTCTTCCTTACTTGCTTTCTTAC
>VWZP01001424.1:341189-385913 GCA_013396995.1 Dicaeum eximium | reverse complement strand
CTTTCTTTCTTTCTTTCTTTCTTTCTTTCCTGACATCTTCACAATTGGAAGGCAAATTTGAAAAGATTTTTTTTTGTTTTTTTGCCTTTAAAATGGGACTGAAGAGAGCTGAATGTTGATCTGAAATGCTACTTGCCCGTATGTCATGCAGCAAAGTGTTTTTTAAGCTCTCTGCCATGTAGCCTGGAGCTTAAATTTCCAGGAGTTATATTTGTGATTGCCACTTATCTCTCCTAAATCCTCTCAGAAACCCTGGAATCTATGTGTTTCCAAAACTGGTGGCAGGGAGGTTTACTAAATCATGATTAGAAACCTAGGAATTTAGAGGGTAAATCTGTGTTGAAAAATAACTATTTTCAGGTTCACTTCTGGGTGTTGGTTCCTTCCTCAGGAACGCTGAATAAATCTTAGCTCTTTTGTGGGTCTCTTGCACTTCACTGAAAACAAAACAGAACAGCAAGTATAATAAAGGTGATATGATTTATACTGGGATACTACAGAGTTTTCACTGCCTCTCCCATTGAAGTATTTTAAATTATCTCACAGTGCTTTAGACCCTCAGCAATTCTCCCTGCATCCAACATATCAGCAGTTTCAAGCTAATAAAACATTAGCCCAGTGGGCTACAAAAATGCCTTTGCATTGTTCCAGGGATTTGAAACAGGAAAAAAATAGAAAACAGATTTAGGATCATGAGCCCATTTGTGGAGCACAGAGGTATTCCATGGACAAATACAATGTAATGTGGATAAAATATGTTTGTCTGGTCTTGAAGGGATTCAGAACTCTGTAGAGTTTAGAAGATGACAAGCCTGGAATCTCTGAGAGAAACCTTCATTTGCACCACCATGTCTATTAAGGCTTTCAGATACATTGCTACAGAGACCTTCAGGTTATAAATTTAGACAAGTCCTGTCCTTGTTGCCCAATGCTGCAAATATTGGGAAGAGACTATTGAAAATACAACAACAAAACCAAACAAAAACCAGCTCATTTTATTTAGCATTTTTCATGATAATATTTCAGTTAGGGTGCATGTGCCAAAAAGCCAATTTATCTCAGTCTATTTTTAGTAACTTGTCAGAAAACATCTGAATCACAAACTGGATAGAAACCCTGTATTCAACTGCTGTTCTTTTTGTCTGTTCTCTGAATTGACATTACCTGAATTCCCTGTATAAAATGCATGTCTAAACATCATTCTCTGAATACAAGCTCTTAATTAGTTTCCTTGAAGCTTTTCAGTTAGGAATATTTAAAAGCACTTAAAGAAATAAAGACAGTCTTCTTTACATCAATAGCTAGGAAGATTTGTGGTTTCAAGCATTTGTCCTTTTGACTAGATATTTGATTCCTTTTGTTGTGTGCTGTATTATAGATTTCCCATAGACTGATGCTCAGGTTTACCCACTATATCTGGCTTCTTTGTAGAAAAATGTGTGTTTTTCTTCCCCTAGACATGGTTCAGGTCACTCCAGCATCTCAAATAGTATCTGACACTTTGTTTATTTCCAGTCAAAGAGATTACGAATTTGGTCTACTTTTAATTACATGAAGCAATCAAGAAAGGATGCCTTGCAATAACCCAATTTCAGTCCTGATCAGAGACATTATTGCTTAAAAACTTATTTGGAAAGGGGATAATTGTTAAAGGATTGAGAAACAAATATCCATAGAATTTGACTGGCACAAAAAAAAAACAAAGTGTACTGGGCATGTAGTATGGGACAAAAAATACACTACAGGAAAGAAGCAAGGAAACTAGAAGTAGAATAAATATGAAATGGCTGGACTACAAAGATGGAAAGTCTGCATTATAAAAAAAAAAATTAATGAGAATATAGAAAAAAAGATGGTAAATAATGTCATTTTCTCCTTTATTTTTTCTTTTCAGTATAGGTGTGCTCACAAGTGAAACAAAAGAGCTGGGACAAGTTATAAAACTCCAGCTTTAACTGATTTAAGTACGATGAATCCACCTAATGTTTATGATTCCATTCACTTACATGCAGTGAACTAAGCTTTAACTTTGTGTAAGTTTTAAAAAATATGTTATACTTATTTTTCTTTTTTTTTAAACAACTGTACATCCCACTCTATTTGTGTATACATTTTACACTCAAAGTGGCTTTCATGTACTTTCAGGACAAACCACTGAAAGATAACAAGAACAAAGGTACAGACAATGCAAGAAATTTTGATTTCCTTTAACTTTCTTCTTATATTTTAAAATTTCTGTCCACCATTATTGCTGGAGTATTTTTTATCCTTTCCTCACAACCAAATTAGTCTGATTTTCAGGAGTCTTTTCAGTTAGGAATACATGGTGACTTAAGTCACTGCCTATTGCTGCTGTGCAATTTCTATCCATTTCACAGAATCATTTTGTTTGGAAGGGACCTCTTGAGACCATCTACTTCAATCACCCCCCAGCAGGTTCAGCTAGACTAGGTTTCCCAGGACTGTGTTCAGTCAGGCTTTGAATATCCTTGATGCTTGTGGAAGTGTAATTCTGTGTGCCATGAACACAAAATTCACCCATCTATCAAATGTGTAACAACCCATCTCTGCACGGAAATAATGACTCACAATGTAGTAGCAGAACTTCAGAGTACTGGAGTTTTTTTAGTAGTCCAGCAAAAAGAAACTTTTCAGCACACAGGAATGAAGCTTATAATTTTTGTTGGCAATTTTTGTAGGTTGTTAATTCTCCTTGAAGGAAACAGTATTAGATCAATTTTTTTTTAAATGCTTCAACGAGATTATAGGGCTTTCACTGTCCCTGTAATAGCAAAGCCAACCAAATATATGAAACAAAACCAAAGACATACTCCTTATGTATAATCATCTCTATGGGTTTTTAATTAGTTTGTCGTTTTTCTTTTTAACCAAAAATAAATGTTATCATTAAGAAATATTCAGTGAGAATTTTCTATATTCATAAACTGACTGGTATTCCTTATTCAAGTAGGGGTATAAATCTAACTTTTAAACATGGAGGTAACATTTGAAGGAAGTCAGGGAAATATGACCCAGGAAAGACAATTTCCTATCTAAATTCATACAATAGCCAAAGAGGTAATAACTCACATAAATGCACCTAATTACCAAGGAAAATTGTTTTTTTTTCCTTGAATAGAACTTACATAGTTTAAAATTGAGGCTGAAAAAGAATGATGTACAGACTTTTTTAGAAGAGATATTATGCATCATTAACTATAATAATAGGAATCAATTATTTGTGTATCTTACATGATTTTGATGACTTAACAAAGTGAAAAATATGTACTAGTCAAAGCAGCTGCAACCTGGATGCAATAAACATCAATAGCAGTTAGAAAAATACGAATCTTCCTCAAAAAAGGGCTAAGCTATATGAAAGCCAGCTCATGAATTAGAATATTTTTCTGGCTTTTTTAATCTATTGCCACATGCTTTTATGATTGTCAATTTCTTTTGTGAAATGCATATAGATGTTTGCTATTCAATAAACAATAATAACTAGTTTCTGTATAGTCAAGAAATATTTTTTAGCCATTCTTAACATAGGGTCTATAACATAACTCATCTTAGAACTTTTCTATACATTCTTATTCTCTGAAATCTTCACCCCAGTTAAGATCTATTTTAGGGTATTAAAAAAATCAATAGTACTGTGTAATTTCCATTGGAGGACAGCATTTTTCCTGTCAGCATGAATTGCTGCACAAATGTCAACATTAAATGTTACTTCCTATGTCTCAGCCCAATCACATAAATGAAAATCTCTTTGGATTTTCCATGGTATTTATTATTATATTTCTTAACTTTAAAACGATCACTGAAAATACTTTTAAAATATTTTCCATCAATCTGCCTAGGTGGTTTCTTAGTCCCAGACTAAAAAATTTAGAGATGATTACTTCTACTGGAATAGTACTCAGATTTAGCAGTTAAATGTATTTCCTGCAACTTCTTTTAGATTTTCTGTTCAGAGTGAACAGGCACGAAATCACATCACTCTACAGGTGATAAAAACACTCTTCCTCCTGTTCCATAAAATATCTGTATAGACTCTTAGATAGTTACCACATCTGAGAATCATAAATATACAGAGGGCAAAAAGAAATATATCAAATAAAAGCCATTCCAGTTAGAAAGAAAATAAACTGTGAGGACAACATGTGTTGTTTTGTAAATAGCTGGTATAACCCAAATATATGATGCTGTTGTGAAGGAATCACTAGCCCTGAGTGAACTTACATTTTTTTGCTGATTATGAAAACGTTAGATTAAATTCTGAAGGCAACTGGCTAAACATAATTACAGAGAATGGCTTGGGTTGAAAGGGACCTTTAAAGATCATCTAGTGTAACCCCTGTATGACCTGCCATATAATCAAAATTCCTTTTGTGTCTACACTGTCCTGAACAAGAAAAGCCTGCATAAAATACTTTAATTTCAGTATGTTATTGTACATATGCTTTTATCTGAAAGATTACCGCAAATACTTCTTTCAAATATTAGTATATGATACTCTAATTCAAATATTCTCAGGGAAGCTGCACAGTTTTTAGTTAGAGAACTGATTGAAATTAATGAGAACACACAAGCCCCAG
Organism: Dicaeum eximium; assembly: GCA_013396995.1. Lineage (NCBI taxonomy): Eukaryota > Metazoa > Chordata > Aves > Passeriformes > Dicaeidae > Dicaeum > Dicaeum eximium. Next base: position 381,315 of record VWZP01001424.1, on the reverse strand, counting down.
CTATAGCTATTATAAAGCTTTTATTAATCAGATTGAATGTCTGTATTTCTTATTTTACTTTATTATTGGTCTTTTTATGTTAAATATTCTGACTCCTTTTAATGATAACCTAACAGATTTTTTAATAATTATAAAGGCAGAAATAATAGGAAGATGATAGGAAATTTGGATTCTAACACTCTGCTGAAAATGGTTCATAATGACTTGGTTTCACCCATTTTAAGTTCCTGTGCTGATTCAGTCCTCTCTACAGTAGTCACTGAGGCCAAAAACTTGTTAGTCATCCAGTGTCATCTAGAGCTGCTGAACTTTTAGGAGCATTTTCTGCAAATATTGCTTTATATCCATCAACCTTATGTAGGTTCCTGATATAAGCAAGGTTATCCAAAATAACACAAAACAACTAAATAATTTTGACATCTTCTCACTAAGTTTTACTCTGGTTTCCATTGACTGTTTTGACTAGATTTCTATTAGGTAAAATGAAAACTGGGAAACCTAACTAAATAAAATAAATAAAATAAAATTAAGACAATGGAATTAAATTGATTTTTCTTTAGGCACAATAGATTACTTAATAAAAAAGTAACTAAAGGAAGGAAGTCTTTATGCATTCTGTGTAACTACAAGGAATTATCTCAGAATAATTATGTCCTCCTCAAGATAAAGAGAGGCAGAAGTGTACGTACATCCCTATGCGAGGGAGCAACATCAAGTTAATGACTAACCACTATGTTAGTCCAGTTAAAATAGTTCCCTCTTGACTTGCATAAAGAAACCCTAGGCATTCTTCTCTTTGAATTGCAAATATTGACTCTGTTACTAGATGATTGAAAACTATAGTTAATCTCACAATTTTCTAATGGAATAAAAGGCTTTTTAGCACATTGCCTATAAGTTAGCTGTACTTTAGATCCTGGAAAACACACAAAAAACATATTAAGAAGCATTATTCCTTAGGAATATTTTCACATTTATTTATTTTGATTTATTTTAAAATATTTTGCATATTTTGTTGTGTTTAATCTGTCCAAGTCTTTATTTAAAATGTTGAGAAATAATGACACATGCATTTCTATATCTTGGCATGCTTATAACAGCCTAAATGCCTACTTATAACACATCTAAAAAGAATTCTACTTTTAAAAAATCCTATCATATCTCCATTATACCTGTTTTAAAAGATTAATTAACTCATGTCTGAACTCCTCTTTCAAGATTTGCCTCTAGCTCTCTGTGCAGCTGAGGTTACAGATGTTTATCTGGAATAGCTATTACAGTAATTTCCTGAGTTAGTCTATCCCCTGCTCCTCTGATATTATCAGTACTTTTGTGTTCTTGCCATTCTTTGCAATCATATATCTTAAAGGAGAGGTATTCAAAATATTTACCAGTGTTATATCTTGATATTCCTTTCTTCAATGCTTAGGAATAAATCATAGCCATCTCAAAACTATTCTTGAATTTCTCTGTTGTTATTTTAAGTATAGTATCATGAGTCCAGCTTGATGTAGAATCATAGAATTATTAATATTGGCAAAAACCTCAACCAAGAAGATCAGCAGGTCCAACCACTAACCCAGCACCAACGTGTCCACCACAAAATCATATTCCCAAGTACCTCAACCATGAGCTTCCAGAACACTTCCAGAGATGGTGATTTCACCACTTCCCTAAGCAGCCTATTCCTATGTCTGACCACCCTTTAAGTGACACAATTTATACTATTATCCATTCTACTCATAACCAAAGACCATCAGAGAGTTGTGAGTACTTATGGGTTTTTTTTTTTTTGGTTTGTTTGTTTTTTTTTTAAATTAACTTTGACTTGTTTTTCACCAGTTATGAGGTAATTAATTGTTAATGTCCTGAAAAACCAGTTGCTCAATTGTGACACTATAGCTTGCCTTTCTTGTTTCTTCACTTTTTATCAGCAATCATAAAAAAAAGTGGTTAAGCAAAATAGGATTTTTTAACTATATTAATTTCACAAGGTTTTTTTTTGATGCCATGATGCTTAACAAGCACATGTGTAGCTGAAGTAGTAAGTCAAGGTAAACACAAGAAAATACGTCAGAGTAAAAATAATGCAAGCTGAATTTTTTTAAAATACAGGAATCTATTCCCCTATTATGGATTGCAAAATAACTATTCTAAAACCACTGTAATTTTTACACATTTTATTTTGTTTGTACTGGACATGGGTGTAACAAAATAATATTAAATTGCTACTAAAATCAGAAGTGAAATATGGTGATGCTTCTCGGTGGTTTGTTTTCCCTGAATTATTGATAAGACATTTTTGCTTTGCTTCTTCCTTAACGAAGAGTAAATTAAATAAGACTGATCTTCTTGAGGCATTTCTCAAGGGCACAATACATGGTCATGATTCTTCTTGAAGATTCTTCAAGACATACAGGTGAAAAGAATATACTTGTTTTATTTTGTCCTACCTGTCTTAATGAGCTTTTCCTCTGATTAGGGTTACTTGGGCAGCTCACAGAATTACATTTTCATTCTGTTCTGATTCTAAGATCTTCTTTGCTATTGCAGTTTGAATGTGTTTGAGGACTGATGATGTGGTCAGTGCTGAACCTCCGTTTTTCACATGAGATTATGGTGTGTTATGGGATGTCTACAGCAGTTTAGCTGTTCAGTCATACTTTTCAAGACTTTTTTCCTCAGGTTTGCAGTAGACAGTGCTACAAATTATAAATACTAATTTTAAAAAATTGTGAATCAAGTTTTTGTTATTGTTGTAGTTTTGAGGTACTTCAGAGTCTTGAACTTTACTTCACTACTTCAAAGAATAAATTGACAAGAGCTTAGAAAATGTATTCAAAATTTGAGAAAGGTTGTATGCACTGTTCCAATTCAGCCCAGTTTCTACTGACCACTGTAACACTACCTGAGGTGACTGGAAACAGCAGTCACAGAAAGACATGTCATATTGTCCCTGCCAGATCTCTTCTGGATTCCTGAGTTTCTCTGTAAATACACACAATACATCACTATTTAGACTGGCGAAATCATGAAAAACAGAAATATTCCCTAAACAGAGACAATCAAAAGGGGTTCAAACACTTTTTCACTACGATGTGCATCAAGTACAGCCTAAGAGCTCAATAAAGAGAGGAACACTGTAAATAAGGTAGATTTTTTGCAAAAGACAGCTGTTGATTGCCTATTTATTTTAGTTACAAGACCACTGTATTCTGCTTAGGGGACAAATGTGCTTTTTCTGTTTCAGCATTTATGTACCAGGAGGACCACACTGGCCAGAAGAAAATCCTCTGGTTTACTATTCCTTTCCCATGTTTGATACTCCATTCAAAAGTATAGATATATAATTTATTGTAAATAAGTCTGAATTTTTATCCAGTTGTGAATCATAATTACTAGAGGTTTCCAAACAGTGGCTATAATGTTTTTCACATAATCTTAATTTAGCACTGCTTCTCTGGGAACTAAATGATAATGTCATATACTCTGGGGGGAAAAAAATGAAACCCAATAGACTTACCAGTGCCACTGCACAACTTCAGTGTATAAATATTAAGGTTTGCTAACACTTTCAGAATATGCTTGCTGTGAAAAAGAGCAGAAATTACTGTTAAAATATTTTTGAATATTTGGGAATTATTTTGGCATGAAAAAATGCAAATTTTCAATTTCTCAGGAAATTTTGCTGCCTCATGACTTTGGCAGGGAGCGGATTACAGTGAGAGGCAATATTTTTCTATTTTTGGCAGTTTGAGAGTAATTAGAAGTAGTTAATTAAAAGCAATGAGGGCAAAAAGGGGAAGCACAAGGTTAAGTGCTACATCTCCATAACAGCTGTCATCCACTAGAAGAACGGAAATTTTTATCTCAGGAATGCAGTTGCGTAGGCGGTTTCCTCAAAAATAAACACTGAAAATCTGAAAGGCTCTCTGATCAAAATATGTCACAATTAACTTTAATAGTTGCAAAACTAAATAGTATAACCATGAAAATGGCATAAAAAATCCAGGAGATCCTTACAAACATATCGAAATGAAATGAAATGAAATGAAATGAAATGAAATGAAATGAAATGAAATGAAATGTACTCCATTAGTGTTCCTTAGCATATCATGCCAATATATTGAAACAATATTTATTTGGTCTGGTTTTATAGTTGAGGTAGTACTTAATTTCATGTCTATTACACCTACTGATTAAAAACTATTTAAACTTTGATAAAATATATCTTATTTCTTACGTCATGACGAATATGTAAATACAAAGCAGTATCTTACAGCCCATCATGACAAAGTTTCTATTTCTCTTAGTATAGTAACTTGACTCAAAATTTAACTATAAATAATTAAATATTTACCCCTGTAAGGAGGTAATTATCTCACCAGTGGCACTTGACAGAAATTGATTCAAAACAAAACAATTCTGCAAAGGACATAAACAGTAAAGGAGATGTTAGCAAATCTAAGTGGTTAACATCCAGTTAACCATCAAAAAATTGAAATAGAAGAAAGCAGAAGTAAATTAATTAGTTATTTTTAGCAAAACATTTTTTAAAAAATAGTGGGTTTGTACTTGCTCTTTGTATGTGAAGAACAGGTTTTTTTCCTTATTTGATTAAAGATATGAAATTCTGCACCACAGGGCTCCTTGAGAGCCTGACTATGACTCTGCGGTGAAACTAATTGGAGAAAAAAATATATAGTCTAGAAGAAACAGTAAATAGTATCTATCAGTTATTTTCTCAACGTAGGCTCAAAAATAGCTTTTTGCAGTAAAACCTTTGATTCCACTTTCATTCTTGTCAAATTTAATTTTGATTGGAAGATGTAAATATTTAACTTAAAAGATTTTTATAAATTATAAAAAATATTAATCCTATATAAAATTCAAATAAGAAACAAAAGAACAAACACCTTTCATTCTGCTGCCCCAGCTATACATGATTACAAGCTATCACCTATGTTGTTACAGAAATGTTTAAATTCCACACTGCTTCCTTGTGCCTACACTATAGCCCTAGATTTCAAGAGAAAAAAACCGAAATAATTACAGATAATTTGAAAGAGACATTTGGACTCATCTAGTTCACGGCCTGCTGCAAGCATGCCCATGGAACATAATTTTACCTGTTTCTCTGCATATCATGAAAGTCTGAGCTGCACTTTTGTTTCTAAAACATTGTGCTGCTGCAGTTAAATGCATGATGTTAGGTTATACAAATATTTCAAAACAGTATGTGAAGTTATTGATTCATTTAGGAAACATTATCTTCAAAGAATCCTTTATCTAATTGGGCTGGTATAAAAATTATTACAATCTTTTACTGTCTTAATCCTTTTACTTTGCATTGAAGGAAGGAATAGCTAATTCTTATTACATGAAATAACAAAAAGTGATAGTGAGATTAGTCTCAGGCTAAACTTTGAAGGTATTCAAACTCTCACTGTCTCACTTATCTCATTTATCAAATACATTTTTTGTTTATGTGTCATAATCTTCCCCATCTTCTGTGCCTTAGAGAGTATTTCTGGTGTGTGTAGGTAATATAAATCTCATATCTGTCCTTTGCTAATGTTGAGAAGAATAATTTGCAAAGAAGTAAATTTACTTCTGGTTGAGATAAACCAGTATCTAACTATGAAGTGTAGAATAGGAAAACTTACCAACTTTTTCTTCATTCAGCAGAAACGTAACAAATCCTGAATTCTCTAATTTGCTTTACATTGCTTTTCAGAACAGTGATTAGCAGCAGCTAGTATTGATATATAAGCAGTTTCTTTTTCACCACCAACTTAATTAGATCATCATCAGGATCTCTACCATGATATATGTAGCAAAGCAGAGTACAGGTGTGGAACAACTCTTTTAGCTAATTTGTTCCAAAAATCACTGATTTGCATGGAGAGGAACAATGAGGAATATTTTAGAAAAAATAAAAAAGTGAATATTCTAGAAAAATTTCATGGATTTACTACAGTTCATATTGGATGGAGTCCATTAAAAAAAAGAAAGGATGAGTAGTTCATCTTGTCTTGGAACACAAATTTGAACTCAGGAACCATTCTAAACCCTATTTTCTATTATTTCTCTTTTTTTTTTAATATGAGTTTTAAATGCTGTGAAATATTTTCTAAACTGAAGAAATCTCTGGATATCAGTAAACCAGAGATAATAAAGTTTTATCTTATGAAAGTTTCTACTGTTTCTGAAGAAGAAAATTGTAACAAGACTCAAGAAAGACACTGAAAAAGAGCTGAAAGACTTGACATGAATTTAAGGCATTGTACATAGCAACACACTGCTTCGTGTGGAATTAACGCCCTACACTATCCTTTAAAAAAATAAGCTGTAGGGTTATATTTAGATTTAACTCAGACAATCTTATTGAGCTACTGATTGATTTGGTTTATTTTTTCCATCCTGTTTCATCCCAACTCTCATCCTATATTTGTGCATTTTTTCTCAACACTGCACTCCTCAGAACCTGTACCTTGTGTCTTTAATTCACCATTGAAATAAGCAGCACTCATCAAAATGGTATTCTAAATAATTATCAGTTTCCAATGAAAGCTTCTTTGCAGAGAAAACATCCAAATTATCTTTTTTTTCTTTTTTTTTTTAATTAGCTTTACCATCATACCAATATTATTTTATTTCTCTCAGGAATAACCTTTAACCAGACAGAGTTTAGGGGAGGAATTTCAGAGATCACAATGATTTTAATTAAATCTCTTTTATGCACTAACAATGTGTGTCCTATTTTTATATTACACTAGCTTTAATATTATAGGAGCTCATTTAGCTGGTGCATAGGTATCCCTAAATACAGTCAAAGAACTTCAATTCAGAAGCAATCTTCCCTTTTTTTTTTTTTTTGTATGGTTCTTGTGAAGCACATAATCACAGCCTTCAACAAGTGATGCTGTGCTTTAGAACTAATCTTTCCTTTGACCACAGAGTGTAAGTTGCAGTCAGACTGCAAACTGAACAAAAAGGTTGCAATATAGGTAACATTGCTCTTCTGTCTTTCATTTCCTAGAGCCCCATCTGTATTTGAGCCTGTGGGATTAACTGATTGAAGTCTGTGGTGTTTCACATACTTTCAGGAAGTCTGAATAGCCAATTAAATTTTTATGAAAAAGAAAAAGAGTGGCAGAAAAGTTCATCTATGTGGGAGAAGTAAGTACCTCATTAGAGCGTGAGCATCCTACAGCGAAGAACAGTTAAGGTCTGGTATGTTTTCACACTGCAGTTATAGTAAATACTTGCTATATCATGTAGCTTAAAGTTCTAAAAAGTCTACACATGGACTTGTCCAAAAATAAATAGATCAGAAAGAATATGTCTTATCATTCTTTTTAAACAAGACAATATGTGAGCTTGTGGCAGAGAGCATTTGTTTCTTGGTAGTTTTTATTTCATTTTGGTTTTTACTGGTGCATCTTACTTTTCTTTCTTACCTTTAGGAAAATGCTTACATACATGGAGTGCAAAAGGTCTAACTTGAAATTACATGTGGAAACTAATTCTTGTCACAGGGCTGGAGAAAGGCACACGTCAAACATTGCTCAGGTCAGCACTCAGTGACCATATCTGAGGTGAAATGGGGTCCTGGGCCCTGGGCAGGGGTGGGAAGAGGCCACAGTGGATGCTGAGCAGGGGCTCAGGGTCACTTATTTTAGTGCCTCAGGACCCTGACAGAAGCCCCCCTTTCCTCTCACCCAAGCAAGTGTTGTCCTTCTGTCTCACAGAGATCTGGGATCAGAAGGGACAGTGTTCCTATTGCTATGGGACATCAGGGGTCTGTTTCATGGGATGAAGAGGTGGGGCAGGAAACTGGAAAAGGGACATGGCTCAGGCTGGAGCTTAGATCCAGGTCAGGAACACAGCAAGGCCATGCAGGGTCATCACAAAGGACACTTAGGAATGAGACAGGGAGCCTGGAGCTGGTATAGACTTAGAACAGAGCCTTGAGGCTGAAATGGAGGCATGACACAGGGGATTTGGAGTAGTGTCAGGACTGTGCTGCCCAGGAGCTGGGCAGGACATTCAGGCTGTTCGTGATGCTCCTGGAGGGAGAGGACACTGCCCCTAAGGAGCCCTGAGTCCTGGGGCCAGTGAGAGAGGGCTCACTCAGGTGCCTGGGGCTGATCAGCAATTTGGCTCTTTGGGGAGATCCAAAACTCAGGGCCCGACTTTTCCCTTTGGGAGAGCCATGGGGTCAAGGCCTTAAACTGCAGTGGGCCAGTGCCCGTGGAGTTTGGGTCAGAAACAAGAAATGACTGGCAGGGCACAGCCAAGATTAATGGCTCCCATGGGACAAAGCACAGCAAAGACCCTGGGTTTGGCTGTAAACCCCCGATGGGTGCGCTCTGGCAGGGTCTGAAGGTGTCAGGAAGCACCGAAGCCACCAATGAGCCCTACCACAAGTCCCTGGGTCTTTGGATGAGCATTGAGCCAAGGCTGGGACTGGTTCCCAGCAGGATTGTGAGGCTGCCAAATAATGGTGGTCTCAGGTATCAATACAAGGGGCCAATCCACATGCTATGATGGAGACAAGCTGACTTCAGTGAGGACATGAAGAGTCTTTCTAGGAGACAGGCACAGCTACAATGGTCTCACCAGGCTTGGAGCAAATTGTATATCCTGGGTCCCTGGGTGTACAGGGACTCACTGGGGACTCACTCAAAGCCAGTAAAAGCTGTTGAGATCTATTTGTTGCACTTCAGACCCTGACATGCATGTTAACCTCTATTTCTGTTTTGAGCTCATTTTCTATTAGTGATATTTTTCCAGTGCAAAGATTTTTTTCTACAGGCAAGTGGATGTTCCTTTGGACAAGTCTGGGTTTGTTTCTTGCCTTCAAAACATAAATCTCAGGTATATCAGTAAGACCCATTGGTTCTGCAGCTTGTGTCAGCATGTTTATTATGTTTATCCTAACACCTGGTTTATCCTAACACCTAACAACTCTGGTACTCTAATACACTTTTTAAATTAGCTGTAAAAAGCAGAACAAAATTTGAGCACTTTTCTGACTAAGAGCTTTGGAAATGATTCAGAATTTGTAGCTGTGTGTCTGCTAGAGCATTGACAATACAGCCCTTGTCCCCAAAATAATGAGGTTTCTGCACTACCTGACAGAAACTTGACAAGTATACTTTTGCTATTACTGTACATTTTCCTGCTGAAAGTTACATTAATAGAATGAAGTTTGACAAGGTAAAAGGAAACATGGGTTTTCCAGAAAGGTCAAAGAAAAACTGGATGAAAGCTGAATGAATTTCAGAGGTTCAAAGATGCGGTAGTGAAGCTGGCAAGAATATGTTCAAAGCCCAAAAAGTACTTTTATTTTTCTCTTTTAGCTACAGCATACAGTTGAAACTGGCTGGAATCCTGCCTCCTACCATATAATGAAGGCTTCCTGTATGGATTAGGCACAGGAAGGCTATCAGAAATACCAAGTTTGGTTATGAATTTAGCTTAGCTGGGTCAGATTGGAAAAAGGTAATTAGTGATGGGTTTCTTCAGAGGAGAAAGGGTTGAAGAAAAGAGGGGATCAAAGTGGTTCACAGAAGTACCAGTATAGAAAATGAAAAGGAGAGGGAATAGAAAGGGATAGTTGTATGCAAACAAGCTGCTGAGCAGCAGCACAATTGTGTGACTGAGCCCCATACCTGACCAGTGCAGTCTGTCCTGTCTTATTATTAAATCATGTTCTTTACTATTTGCTGTACAGTTTCAGTCTGTGTGTATGTACCTAGAGGCTAGCATCTGGAAAAGGGGACAGAGTTCACAGAGAGTACTCAGGGATGCCTGCAGCATGTAGAGTCTGGAGCGTATTTTTCCATTAGGGAATCTCAATCCTCTGTATCTATATGTGTTTACACTGCTAAACTTCAGACCTGACTAGCAGAAAAAAAGGACAGCAGTGGCTAGCTATGTTCATGTATGTGAGAGCTGGAGGTATTTATGTGGGTGCCATGACAACAATGTTTTCTGTCTGTGCTGATTTTTGTAGCCTGACACACCGGTGGGCATGTGCGTGTGTATGCATGCATGTGCCTCTCCAGCTGTATCTCTGGAATCCATGTTCCATTGCCCAGACCTGCCAACAGAATCAGCAGCAGCCACATCCATCCCAATGAGATGGAAGAAACGCCCTGGATCTGATAGTGCACAATTTTCAGTGCCAGGGGCATGGGAAGGCAGTATCCCCACAGCCCAAACTCCAGTAGCATGCAACTCCCTTAAAGAGATCTATTTCTGGCAGTCTGCTCTGAAGTTAAAGGAGCTGCATATTCAGACAGCAAGATAAGTTCTGAGATTGTCAACACAAGTCTGAAAACCAGTAAAACAAGGAAGATACAAGCATTTGTTTAAATGGCATAAGTAAGCAAATTAAGGGCTGAAGCAGTTTTCTCATGCCAGCACCCGGCACACCACTGTGCATACAGAAGTGAGCACACCAAGAGAATCTGCAGTGCTTGGCCAATCATTTGTCAGTCTTCTCAGACTGATTCATTAATTTAATATGAAACTGCAAAACGTTCCCATGAATAAACTGTGTAGTTTTGACTAGTAAAGTATATTTTCCAATATCTCAAGTTTATTAATTACTAACCCTTCTCTCATCTTGACTGTGATATTTTCCTGCATGTCATATCCAACAGAACCCACATGGCTAATGAAAAACACAAATGAAGAAACTTTAGTGTAGACTGAAATCAGCTAATCCAGAGTTAATATCTGGGATCAGCATCCCTGACAGCTCCGGGCAAACTTGTCAAGGGTTCTCCAGGGACCCTGTGGCTCTAGTACATATGGTGCTGGTGTGAGTGCCAGAGTGGCTGCAGGATAATCCCACAGGGAAGTTTTCCTGAACACAGATAAAAGATGAATTTAAGATCTCAAATTTCGAATAATTATTTTGAGATTCAGTGCTTTATTTCAGTATTGTGTCTCTCTTCTACCCTTTCCAGAGATTGTGTTTGATCAACTGTCCTCTGATTAAGCAGAGGAGAAGTACATGAAGTTACTTGTTTCCTTAACACATATTCAGAATAAAATGGAAGTCAGGTTTTTCATACATTGGTGCAGACACCAAGGGACATTTTGTATTAACTCACTAATTTTATGCTTCCATACTGTTTCTTTGCTATCGATCTTTCCTGATATGTAATGCAAATTTAAAATAACATGCAATCCATCATGTGAAACTGCTCACTATAGAATATAAGTTTTTTTTTTTCCTTAGTAATGTTATCAAATAGTCCCCATCACTCACTAAAACTCAAGTTAAGACTCTGTTTTGTGGTCTGTGGGACAGAAATAGACTGTGCTGTGGGAGATGGATGAGTACAAAGCCTGCTACAGTTTTACAGTAATGATTGTTCTTACTTGGAGGGCACTCGGAATTTATGGGTAGCAATAACAAATTCCAAAGTTAGGTAAAAGAAGGCACATGGAATGGATGGACAATTTTCTGCTTTGCTAATGACTGTATCCATGAGGTCTTTATAGGGGCAATATAAAAATAAATTTTCTTTTTGTTTGCTTTAAAATATAAAAAGGTATATTTTTATATTTGTAAACCCTGTAATTAGATAACATGTAGATTTCTAGGAGTATCCTTTCTTAGCTTTGCAGAAATACAAGAAGGGGAAGATAAAATTTAGGGAATCTTGAGACCAAAGGGTAATAGATAAAAGAAGATTAGAAACTGGGGGTTCATTTGAAAATATCAGTGAAATGAACTGCATCTTCTGTTACACACACAGATCTCTGTGATAATTTGTATTTCTCTTGAATCACAGACAAGAAGAAGAATCCATGGATTGTTGAAAACATAGTAACAACTTACAGATTTTTCTTTCCAGTTATGTTATCTAATGTTATTTATTTTCTCTGCTATCAATTAGAAATAAATGTCTTATTAGAAATAAATGTCAAAAAAAAAAAAAAAAAAGACTTTCTAAACATATTGCCAATGCCATCCTGCATGGAAAGAAGAGAGAGAATGTTAAGAAGTTGAGTCCTATTTAGCATTAGATATTGCAGCAAGACAATCATGATCAAAGTGTCTTTCTGCATAGGAGAGAGGCTGTGTCATCTCTAGATTTAGAAAAGTGAAACCCGTTCTAGTTCTAGTAAAGTAAAATATCTCTTCTGCATGGTTGCTGCAGTGAGTGTGGATCACTGCTCTGGAAGGTCACACAGATTCTTTAATACTTCATGAATTTCAGCTGCATCATCACCAGAGATCTTTGTCTCAGTGGGTAATAGATCATTGTTAGAGACCCTTAATAGCAAAATATCAGATAGTTTGCTGTTGTGAGCAAAAATCCTTTTGTAGGTAATATTTTGAAAAGTAGGCAACATAGTTCATACAAAAAAACCCTTATAAATTTAAAGCTTGAATATTATCTTCTTGGCATACCTATTAAAGTCCCACTGTCCCTAGAGGTGTAGCTTCTGTGGCTCTTTGAACCCTAACTCTAACCCTAACAGAATGATGATGCTGCAGTTGAGGTCCCCATGTCAGTGGGTGTCCCAGATTGGAAAAATATGAGTGCATTGTTGGTGTCCTGCCATGACCCCCTGGGTGTGCCTTTTCCAGCCCCAGAGTCCTGTGGCTGCAGGCTTTATGGCACTCCGAGCCCAGTGAAAAACAGAATTGCATTTTGGTGCTGCACCTGAGGGTCTCATCACCAAGGGTTGCCCAGATTGGAATAATGTTTAGGCAGCCCTGTTGTAATCCTCTTGGCATGCCTTTCCAGAACCAATGCCCCTGGAGCTGTAGGCTCTCTGAACTCTAACCCTAATCCTAACCCTAATGGGACTTTCGTACAGTAGATGAGTTTCCAATCTCCATGGGCCATCATTAGGAAGAAGGAGAGGCAGCCATGCTGGTGCCCTGAAACGACACCATTTTCCAGCCCCAGTGTGCCAGGGACTGTGGGACTTCTGGCTCTCTGAACTCTAACCATAAAGGTATCTTTGTGCCCAAGGTACACATTAGATATTGCTGTTCAGTTTAGAAAGGTTTGGAGGCAGGAATACTATGTCCAGCATGATCCCTTTGTCATTCCAATTCCAGCCCTAGTGTTTAGAGCCATTGTCTCTGTGTCTCTCAGAACCCTAACCCTAATCAAATTGTTTTATAATGTCATATTCTCTAGTGCTCAGGGTGGATACCTTCTCACCATTACACGAAAGTAGGAGCTTTTTGCTGTTGGGATTCTGCCCAAGGCCAGTATGCATTGCTCCTACTGTAGTTGGGTAGTGCTCTCTGGTTTCCACATTTTTGAAGCATGATACCTCCCAAAAATTCCACAATACTTATTTAAGAGTGAAATTTAGAATATAAAATTCCAGCTCAAGATAATGTTAAGACTAGTTTTTTTCTTCATGACTTTGAAATTGGTTTTGTACTTAGTTATAAGGTCTAATGTATTAAACATTGTTATTACCCATATGTATTTGTTTTGAGTTCCAGAACTTCATGCAAATAATTATGTATGCCACTTCAAACTGATGCTAATTAGCTAACAGATTCCCTTTCTGTGATTTTTGCTTGAATGATGATTTTCAAATAACAGTATTTTCAGACATGGATGAAAGTTTATTAGACTCTCCTCAATATATTGATAGTATAGTTCAGTCCTTCAAGGTCACCATAGGACTTAAAGAGCCAAACTGAGTTGTCTTGAGAAAACAAACTGTTAATGAACTGTGATATACAGACTTAGAATACTATTTTCTAAAGTTGGATGATTCTGATCGGAATGACTGGAGAATTGAAATGGCATCAAACATTAGACATCTGTGGAAACAGATGCTTAAAAATATTCACTGTCGTAATTAACCTGTTAATCTTTAAAATGTGTTTTTATAGTCTTTTAAAATAAATATTAAATAAGAATTAGATATTAGGAGCTCAAGTGTTTCTTTCTGTCATAATGTCATTGTATTGTCTTTGTGATACTTGGATATGTTGTACATATAAATTTATACATATACACGTTTCACCATACAATGGGATTTAGTACCATGGAACTCATCATTGATTGTTTTGGGGTCTTTTATTTTGCAAAAGTGCAATGGAGGAGCAAAAGAAAACAGCAAGATTCTTCCATCATTCCTAGGTAGAAAAGAAGAGCATTCTTCCTAAAGATTGTGAAATCATTAACATGATAATTAGAAAAAGCAAAAAACTTTCCTAAAACATAGTGTTTGTTTGCTAACTCACAATTTTTTGAGTTGTAAAGAAATTTGATATTTTTCTTGGAGTTTCAATTTTTTTTTCTGCTACGAGGAGCATGCATTTAGAACTAAAATGTTTCTACTTCTAATTCTTTACAAGTATATACCATATTTATTATTTCAGTAGGCTGAATTTTTGATTTTCAGAATCAGAGGATCTAGTCTGATTTCTTAAATGCTTGAGGCTGGCAATATTCCCTCTAGCATTTACATTTTTCTTGCGTTGTGGAACCTGTAAATACATTTTAAGAAAACCATTTAACACCAAATAGACCTTTCTCTTTTTCCTGTCTTGCAGTAGTCACTAGGGAGGAAAATACAGATCAAATTTTATAAATGTCTGAACGAACCACCTTTTCTGCCAAAGGACACCATGGTATCTCCATTTCTATATAAGACAGAGGTAACACAAAGCACAATGGAGATTGAGCTGCAGAGTGAAGAAGACAAATTAGTTTATACATATGCTCCTAAAACACAGAGTCAAGTACTGAAAAGGAAATTTTGTGGAGGATTCCTCCCCAGTCTGCAACTTGTACCAATATTTTTCCCACAACCAACAGCATTTTTTAATCAATTAAAGGAAAGATGAACTCCAGTGACCAGGACTTTAATCCAGATTGACAGAGTACGCAAAGTACAGTGCTGCTTGGAGTAATTTGATCAATATTGTGCTCCCAGAGCAGCAGTTAAGTTTAATGAGTTTCGGAGAATCCAGAAGCAAGGAAGGAAAGAGATTAATCTTTCACAATGTCTCTTTCCTTCTGAGTTGCTGTACTTCCTTGACTAGGAAGTTAGTAAGGCAGATATATAGTGCAACATTATGTGTTCATAAATGTATTATATATTCACCATATATATATATTCAGTGCACAACTGTCAGTGTTTCCTCAGGTGAAAAAATCGATCTGTTACATTTGCATCATCTACTCAATGACCTTCTGGGACCTGAGATTTGGAAAGCTGGAGAGAGTCTATGAAATATTGAAGCCTAGGACTTAAACATGGGTAATTGGTTCATTTATTGATGGTATTGAATTTAATGCTTACACTCCTCTGGTATAATCTCTTTCAGAGGTAGCGAGGCTCAAAAATCCAGTCTGGCGTCCCATGAATTCCTGACATCTAACAAAAATGTGTAAGCTAATGAACTCTGAACTGGTGTCAGAAATGTGGAAAGCTTCTTTAGCTATTAATTCAGTAGGAATGGTTCATTACCTGCTCTATGCCTGTCACCTTTGGCAAAAGTTTGGAAATTGAAACCAAGATTTTTGAACATTTTATAAAGGCTGATAGCAGCTGTTTCAGGCTTTTCAGATGTGGTTTGACAAATGCTTGACTCTAGTACTTGCATGCTGCAATTTTGTGAGCGGACAGAGTATTTATTTCAATTTTTTTACCCCTGTTCAATTCCATTGTTATGTGATAGCTAAATAAGAAGTATTCTTATTTTAATTTCTTGGCTTCTTATACCGAGTTCAAAGTTGTGTAGAAAATAACACCAAAATAGTTTTAAAAGTCCCAAAATAGGTCAGAATAAGTAGTATATAAGCTTATTACAGATTTTTATAGTATTAAAAATATATGTATGATGGATGATAGTCTATAACGCATACATGTATTTGCAACAATGCACCCAAAAATGATAAAATCTCTAAAAAAGACAGGAATTAATTTGAATATGGACTGAAACTTTCACTCAGAACATTCTTGCTGTTTTGACACATCAAAATTAGGCAAAATAATCCACAATCTTTAAGTGACCACCTTAGTGGACTTTTGATCTAGAGTCAAAAAACACCACCAAGAAGCCAAAACAAACAAGTCCCATAACTTAATTTTGCTGTATTGTTGCAAACTCTTTGAAAAGAGTTTACTCATTTTAATCTGGAATATAGCATATGCATAACTGCTACTTTTCTAAGTTTGTGTAGGTAAGAGTTCTACATTTGGCTCTCAGTTATCTAAAACAGTTTCCTTATGTGAAACCAACCTTCTCTGATCTGTATCATTATATAGGAGATAAATATATAATCACCATTGTCATATAAGCCACTTACTTAACATGGATTTGTGGCATGTAAAAATTACTCTGATAATTACTTTGTGAGTAGATGCTCTACTGTTCTATTTGTGTTGCAAGAGAAAATTTTAAATGCATGCCAGTGTTTGAACAGATGTAAAATAGAAAACATTCTAAACCAAAAATGTATTGTGAAAAACAAAAGTATGTCTCTGGGTTTTTCCTTTGGTTCGCTATTAGAGGACCATCTGTTGTTGAATTTGTTGTGTTTTTCTCTTCTATATGTGGTAATAGATGCATAAATTTGCGTCTGTGTTTCATAATGAGACGAGATGTAGAGCACTTCCTGACCTTCTGATACAGACATTGATGGCAATACGGGGTCTTTAACTCAGCTTGCCAGCCAATTCACCGGCAAATGCTCCCAGTGGATTTTTTCTCATTCTGAGCCTCAGAGGGACAATGCATACTAAAGATGGCTAGAAGAGTGAGTGAAAGAGAGATAAAAGATCAAGAATTCTCTTGACTGAGATTTTCTCACACTGAATTACTATGCTGCTCAATTTTCTTACATAGAAAGGAAAGTTGATAGGACTACAGTCAACAGTGGTAACACCAAAAAAGTGTTTGTCTTCCTCTTATCCCTCTACGCTGTAACCTTACACTTTATTTCAGTCTGTCCATGATCTTCAAAAATTTAAAAGTCCCTAGATTTTTCTTCCTGTTGAATATGTTTAAATGTCTTGCTTTTCTCATCAAGTGTGTGTTCTCAAAAAAATTAACAGCTAACACTATCAACATAGCTCTTTGAAATGATAAAAATGCAAGACATTAAAATGCAAAATTATTTCTGATCAAGCACACTAATTTTTGTTTTCATATTCTAATAATTTTAATCAGCAGGATAGGGTTTTCTAAGTACAAAGGTATAGAACAGATTGAAATAGCTTTATATCTCTGTGTAAATAAGGCCTTAATCAGATCAGTACTGATTTTAGGCCGCATTCATTTTACATTAATTTCAAAAATTGTCAGAGTACATTCAGTAAATGGAGAAATATCCTATGGGAAATAGTCAAACAAGTCAGGCAAATATTACCCTCATCTTCAGAAAAAGCAAAAAGGAGGGCTTAAAGAAGTGCAGGCCAGTCAGCATACCATCAGTCCTAGGAAGATTTTTGAGGAATTTTTCTTGTAATTATGCACAAGAAGAAAATAAGGAGTTTTGGGAACAATTAGCATGAATTTGCTAAGAGCATACACCTCTTGATGAATCTGGCAGTTTTCCATGATGAGATGACATACCTAGTGAATAACAGAACACTAGATGTTAATTTAGAACTGTAGAATGCTATATGTAAAGAAAACTCTATGAATTTGTTATAAATGTTAATAAAACACTGTTAAGCTCTTGATCAAATCAACTTAAAAATACACGCTTTATTGTCAAATAAATTACCCACCATTAAAAAGATAATCAGATTTTAACACACTCGCCTAAAAATCTGAAAGTATTCCAATGTAACAACACTATACACATTTGCTCTAATATTTGATTTTTGATTTGTTTATCTACGCATTTTCATATTTTGGGCAGATATTGAGAAAATATTGATCCTTTTTAGTTTTTAAATCTAGAATAAATTCAGATGTCATTCACAAAACCATTCAATTCAAACTGATGCTGATCTGTTATTAATGTTTTTCTTTGAATGTTTAGAGATTATTTAATTGTAGCTTTTGAAAGAATAAAATGTTTATAAAACTTTTAATTTAAGATATGCTGAATAAATAGGAGCATGATTCATTAATGATGTGAAGCATCTACAATTTAAGAAAGGTTCTCTTCTTGCCCCCTGGTGCACCATTTAAAATGTGTATCAATCTGGAAGATTAAAAAAACAATCAGAGTTTTATGAAGCCAAAGTCTTCATTAGACTAGAAAGTATTATCAATTATATGCTGCTAAATTTGTTCTTTCAATTTGTCTTCTAATCTTCACGCAATGCTGAAAAGGTCAGCTTTAACACAAAGCTTCCTTGAAAGATTTAGGGGATATGTCTTGATGGGTGAAGATGCTGATGTAAGTAGTTATAAATGTTAGAAGGGAAAAATTATTTTACAGAAGAAAATGTTAGCCCGAAAATGGGAACAGAGAAATGACTGTCTGGTGGCGGACTGTGAGCCTAGGAACTAGGTCTGGGAACCAGAAATCTGGCATCTTTGAAGTGCAAAATTTGAAGTTTTATTCTGAATTTCAGATTAGAATTACCTCCCCAGAGAAATTAAGAATTATGAAAATTTTAGCAATTGATTGCTAAATACTTGTGATTGCTTAAACTTGCCACTTATTTAATGATTGTTGCTCATTAAGCCATTAAGTACTAAAAAGGGTTAAAAGACTTGCTATACGAACATTTGTAGAACCTTTAATATTTCTGTAAAAAGAGTGGCTTAGGAGAGGATTCTTGTGGGCATAAAATGGAATTTAATGGTTGATACTTGTTGCCTGTAGTACTTTCCTGTAGAATTTAAACTGTTCCTGAGCAGTGGCATGCAACCTGCCTAGGCAATGGGGCTGCAGCAATGCATCAGCCTGTAAGCACCAGAGAGATAGAGCTTGGTTATGAGACAAAAAGTAAGCAAAAGCAATATATTCCATTTTATGCAGGGACTGCATCTGTTACCTCCAAAAAAATGATGGAAGCTGTTCTCATTTCAGCATTATGTTAGTTAAATTGCATCCACAACTGAAATAACAGGTACAAACGGTAATGAGAAAGGGAACAGTTGTACCCTTAAGGCAAGCAAAAACCTGGAACTGTGGAACTGTGTACTTTTTACTGAGTATTTCCAACATTCATGGAAGAAATACAAAAATTAGAATTGAAAATAACTCATGATGTAGACTGTTTCAGTGCATAGAATAGTAAAAAATACTGTTGTGATTTGATATTTGGCAATAGAAGACATAAATTAGTAGGGTTTTTTAACAAGATTCTTTACTATATAGTTTAATTTTTTTTTTTAGTTTTTTTTTTTCCAAATTAAATGTGACCTTATTTGAGAAGATAACTAACTATGGGTATGATTAAATATAAACAAGAATTTTAAAAAGCCTCCATTTAGATGGACAACTTGAAAAGGCATGTGAAATGTTCTGTTAATTTTTGATTATAAGGAAAAAATGTGTCATAATAGCAGAAGTTCTATGCCCAAATTGAAAAGATGTTTTTGTTTCCTAGTCTTAACTAACTCTTAAGAGAATGTATGCATATTATAAATTTTGTGAGGTTTTGGTGCTATATAGAATTCTGATACTCATTTTTTAATAAACCACTGGATATTGAGGATCAGTTTCCAAACTTCAAAGAATGTTCAATTCAGGACTGAAACCATTTGACTGAGAAAATCACAGTGCAGAATGAACCATATAACATTTTGCATTTCAGTGACTTTGGACATAGATGAATCACTATCATTCAGCTTTTAATATGCAGAAAGAACACGGTTTTCCTACTGAGACAGAGAAGGTGACGTCTTTAGAACTGAGATGGTCTTTCGTGTCCCTTGTGGAACTCTGAAAAAGTCACCAAGAAAAAAAAGTCCTTAGAGTATCTTTAAAAATACTAATACTGCATATGTGCCACTGTCTTTTTAACTGCATTCTCAAGAAAAACACAAGTATTAGTGCTGATGGCTATTGTGACTCCTTGAAAAAGAAAACTGTTTGCAAGCAGGATATAGGATGCATTACAGCTCATCAAAATTCAAACGTCATATCTCATAAGGAAATAATATTTAGATGTGGTTTTGATAATGACACTAGTAGAACTTGAAGTCTTCTCATTGTGACAGGTCTCTGTTACAATTGTGTCTATGACAATACAGTTTTGCTGGTTTCTGAAACTTGACAACTTGGCTATATGCATATTTAACATTTATGTGCTCCTTTAGAGAGAAGGAAGGAGTCATTTTCAACACAGCAATAGAAAACCTAAATGTACTATCTGTACAATGTATGCACTTCAGAGAATGGACAAGATGAACCTGGGTCAGAAATGACAGAAAAATTATATTAATCCAAATTAACAAAGGCAAGTGTTCAAAAATACAAAAATAATGAGGGTCTTACCATATCAGTTTGGTGGGTTTTGTTTTGGTTGTTTTTTTGGGTCTTTTTTTCCCTAAAATATATTTTAGAAATCAAAATAAAATTATGAAAAGATTTCATCACTAATATCTGTTTTTAGTGTGGCTCTAAAATATGTGCCTCTAATTTGAAACCACATTATGATACCTAACATACTTTAAAATCTACACATTTCCTCATTATATGAATTCCTTGTGTTTATCATACTTGTCATCAGACGCCCGAGTAGATATCTACATATAATTTCATTGGGTCATTAATAGGGCAGTTTGGGTTATTCATAGGATAATAGAGACGGCATGACATATGACAGCATCATATCGTCTAAAATGGATTTTTTTAGAAGTCTGATGTTTAAATCTGAACTTTCTCTGGAAATCCTCTATTGTCCTTTATATACAGATGAAGACAAACCACCGGTTCTTGAGAAATGTTTTTTAATCTAATCCTAACCATTTACACCAACATGAAGTGAATCATTCCTATAAGTATATGTATGCAAACAAAGCTTAGGGGGTCTACATCAGGTTTATGTAGACTCAATGTGTGCAAAAGTTAGAAGTTAGTGCTTCTACAGAAAACAAGAAGTTCAATTTTTTTTTTTTTTCATAGAATCATAAATCTTCAGTTGGAAGGGACCAGGAGGATCATTAATTCTTAACTTCACACAGGGCAAACCTAAAAGTTAAGCCATCTGTCTCAGAGCATTGTCCAAATCCCAAATCCTTCTTGAACACCTACACACTTGGGTATGGGTATGTACACACCTACACTCTTCATCAGTCAGCTCCACTGGGCCTCAGGCAACCCAGGATTTTGCTGGCTGCCAGACTGATGGCTGCCAGGGCACACTCTTGACTCATGTGAACCTTCCTATCTGTCAGATCTCCCAGTTCCCTTTCTGCAGGGCTGTACCCCAGTCTCTTCTCCTCCAGTCCAGAAGTACATCCAGGATTACATTGACTCTGGGACAGAATCCAGCATTTCTCCTTGATGAATTTCATACGGTTAGTTATTGCCCAGCACTCTAATCTATCAAGACCCTCCCTGTAAGGCCTCTCTCCCCTCGAGGAAATCAACACCTCCTCCTAAATTACTATCATCATCAAACTTCATGTGCACTCAAGTCCTGTACCCAGGTAATTGATAAAAATATTGAAGAGAACTGGCCCCAAAACCAAGCCCTGGGGAGCATCAACAGTGACTGATCACCAATCTGTTGTCACTTCATTTACTACAACACTCTGAGACCAACCATGCAGGCATGTTCGCCCCTCATACTGTTTGCATGTCTGACTGTGTGCTGGATAATTGGTCCAGAATAGTCTGAGAGACAGCATTAAAAGCTTTGCTAAAATCTCTCACCCTTGTCTCACATCTGCTACATTCCCTTCATCCACAAGATGGGTAACCTTGTCAAAAAAGGTTATTAAGTTATTAAGGCATAACTTTTCCTTCATGAACCCATGTTAGCTTTAACCAATGACTGCATTGTCTTTCAAGTGTTTTTCAATAAGTCCAAGAATAATCTTCTCTATATTTTTTTCCAGGCACTGAATTACACTTATCAGGGTCTTCCTTCTTGTCCTTCTTAAAAAGTGGAATAATGTTTGCTAGCTTTCAGTCATCTGGGATCTCTCTAGGGTGCCAATGCCATTGATAAATAACTGAGGCACCTCTCTCATTAACATTGGCCAGTGTTCTCAGTTCCTTGAATGAATCTCGTCAGGCTCTGTGGACTTAAGGGCATTATGTTGCTGCAAATCCCATACAAGTTCAAAGCCATGAGGAATGTACCACTCTCCCAGTCACAGTCCTCCAATTCAGGGCTCTGCTCTTTCCTTGAACTCATCATTGCTTTTAAAGGGAAAGAAGGTATTAAATGTCTCTGCTGTATCTTCCTTCCTATTTGTGAGGTGCTCAATTTCATTAAATAATGGACCCATGTTTTCTTTATTCCTCTTTTTGTTGTTAACATATCTTAATGAGTTTTTTTTTTCTTTTCATTGTGGAGATTTTAATTATCTTGCAGTTCTTCTGTGAGAAACTTTATGATGGATTGTTAGGTTTGTATAAAAAATTTTATTTTGAGATTCTGGATAACACAATATTTTGCACTTATGACCTAGATATCTGGAAATTACAGAGTCTTGCATAGATGTATAGAATATACTGACACCAGACATCTGCAGTTTTGTAACTGAGTTGCTGCACTGCCAAGCAGCTTCAGCAGCAGCTACCAAAGCCATGGCTAAAGACATTTCCACCAGATTCAGGAACAGAATAAAGAATGAAAATCAATGTGGCAAGCTGTTTCAGGAAGGACATTACTTAGAATAGTTTCATTTTGGGATCTCAGAACAAGGATGACTGGATGAATAATGTCTATGTATGAACTATGAACTGTGCATGTTAGAAGGATTTCTGTTTCCTGATACACTGCACATCAGTTAGCAGAAGAAAAGAAAATGGTAAAGCAAAGAACAACATACATGACATGTAAATGTCCATTGTCATTTGGAAGCTCACTGCTGAGAAAATTAGTGTCAAATCTAATTGGTGTATAAAATGACCCATCAGTCTTTTGTAGAAATCTGTACTCTTTCTTGTGCACAAGAAAACAGTTATCCTGTACTTTAGGATTTGCCTGTCTCCAGGAAATTATTAAGGGCTTTATTTGACTGCAGTTACTGGAGAAGAATTCATATGAGAAGATATTGGCATTAGTCAATGCTGAATGAAATATTTCTATGGCAGATACTCATCTATGAAATTCTAATCTCAGAATGTATGGTTCAGACAAATTTAATGATAGTGTAATATTCTCTACTGTAAAAAAAAAATTTATCAAGGTTTTCCTTTTTTCTGGGGATGGAAGACAAGCTGACTGTTCAGACTGATTTGCACTTATTCTGAAACAAACTTTTCTGTGCTGAAGCCATCTCACCTGTTCTGTCTTTTTGCAAAGCATCATTTTTTCCACAGTCCTGTATATCCTCTTGTACATGGTGGCATTTCAGCTAAAGTGAGGGTCCTAGTACTCCATCCCTCTGACTGCTGTAGGAGATCTATTTTGCCTTTTGTAACTTATTAGAGATTCATATTAAAAAAAAAAACAAAAACAAAAACAAAAACAAAACAAAAACATTGGCTTAAAACCTGCTGAGATATTGTGTTTCAGGATTTCTTTTGAATTTTTGGTCAACCTTTAAACTAAACAAAAATAAAGCTAATAAGGAACAGTACTAGAGTGTAATTTTTGCAACCTAATTCTTTCTGCAGTACTACTTGGAAATGGCTTTTCTGACTATCAGTGTAGCAGAGAATCAGTTATGCCTGAAGACTATGCCCGGCCTATCAAGTTAGACCTGCATTCAGAATAAGACCTAAATCCAGCCCTTTCGATAAAGTTTTTTTCTTAAGAAAATTCTTTTTTTTTATTTTTTTCACTTCTGAGACTGTAATAAAAGATTTTTATAGTCTCTCCAATATAACAGAAAGATGTTATCTAAGAGTATTTCTATGGCTAGTTTCTTCTTACTATTATTTCAAAGAAAGAGATTGATTCTGCTATTAGTACATAATAATGGCCTGTGATCCAATTGTCTTAGCTTTTACTGAAATAATCAGATAATATATTAGAAGTGATATTACTGTTCCCAAGTGAAATTCTGGGATAATTGCCAGTTTTCATTACTTCTTTTTGTTAAAAGATCTATAACTCAGTTCTGTGCTCATACAGCACCTAGCATAACAGCTTCTGGCAGATTTTTGACTTGATAATACTACTATCAATAATAATTTTAATATTTGCTACTGTCCTGTTCTTATGTCGTGACTTGGGGCTGACTACATAAGTATAAAGCTATTAAGCAAAAAGAGCTTCCTTCTCAGGGATAATAACCTTATCAAACACAATTATGTTTACATATACAGTTTTGGAAAAAAATTGAAATAAATTATTCACCAGTCTTATATTAGCCATTCTGTGCCAATAATTTTTGCTATTTGCTGAAATACAGCGAGTGCAAATATTCTTTCTCCAGAGGAATCTAGACTTTTTTTTTCTTTTCCTAGTCAATATTCAGGAGAAACTTCCAAAAATGCTAAGCATAAACAATTTCATTTGAATTTGAAAACATTTGTTTTTCTACTCTTACACAATTTTTTTGATTGTGTTAAATTAATGCTCACAATTACAGTTTTAATGTTAGCATTAAAGAATAAAACACATTTCCAAAGTATGGAAAGTAGGATCACAATAAATATCAACATATTTTAAGAAGTTTTGGTGTATGGTATGGATGTACACATTTTGTTTTGGTTGTGGTCCTGTTGCACAACTTTGAGAAGTAACAGAGGACTAAATCTTTTTTTCATGTCTTCGTGCTGCAGATAAAGCCAATAAGCTGAATGGTTCTTCCTTATGTATCCCACTTAAGGAATTGGCATCATTAGGTAAATTAAATTACTGTTGTAAAATCTGTACTTTCATGATGTCCTTAAAAAAAGTGAGTAATACACTCTGTAATTGAATGCAGAGCAATGGAACTGTCACTAAGTAAGCACTGTTGTTCTTTTGAGAATAACTTGCTGTGTTCCTCTTATGCATAATATGATACCTGTGGTTTGCTTTTTTCTTTCTTTCCCATTAAATTACTGTGACTTCAAACACTTCCAAGCAGAGCCAAATTCCTTCCTATTTTATCTTCATACAACTCATATAGTAGGGCTGCATCTGTTGTCTTTGTTCATCCTTTTTATATCTCAGCATCTCCAGTCTCCTACGGCAAATTTAACCTCTCATTTAACCTCTCTTCCTAAATTGTACTGTCAGGTAATTAAGGACAGAGACAAAATGAAATGGGTTTAAATATGTAAAAATCCAGGCAAATTGCTTATTTCTTTGAGTCTTTCCTGCTTTCCTTACTAATTTTCTTATTTCACTGTGTACTTCACTTCCTTCAAGTGTGAGCATAACACACATTTCATTTTATTCCTAATTCCCTCTATTCTAATTACTTGTCCTGCACACATTTTTAATACTCCTTTAATCTCTCTCTGTTACTTACTTAATTCTTGCAAAGTGTGATTAATATATTTTTATTGCAAAAGTTTTACATTACAGATACAAAACTCTGGAAGTGATTTTCTTCTGTAGAGTGTAAGTTACAAAATCTTAATACTGAGATTTCTCTAGTGGCCTCCGAAGATTCATGTGCTGGAGCCTAGCATTAGGAATTTCAAAGATCTTAAAGAGCCTGAACTTTCCAAAACAAAGTTTATTGCAAATTTCAAAATGGGTATTTAATAACATAGAGATATATATTTTTTCTCACCATTTTTCATTATAAAGATATGTTATATAGACCCTAATTGAAATCTCCTCAGTGAGTTTAAATCAGATGGTCAACAGCTAATTATGTTTGTCCACTGCACTTCATGAAGACTTTCACTGTCACTGTTTGGTCCAAAGTGAAAATTTTTATGAGTAAGCTTATTTATCTCACACTGTTTCTCCTACATTAAATCATAAGGGTTTTAATTTTGTGTCTTTGTCCCTGTCATATGTAAAATTAAATAAATCTCTGCAAGAAATTTAAATTGTTTCGTTAAAATTTCTTAAATTACATAATTCTGCTTGAGGCAATATATCTGCATTTCAGTCTTTTTTTAATGAATAAATCATCACTTATACTTCTATCTGTATGAAAACTCTTTATAGCATGATAAAACAAAAAAAGAAAATGGTCAGGAAATTGGAGATTATGGAATAACTCTTCAAATTTTGGTAGAATGGTAGAACAAGGTATTGAACAATCTATCAATAATCAATTATATTTAAATAAATCTCAGAATTAAACATCTAAAATAAAGTCAGTTATGTTTTCCTGGTTTAGGAAGAAGTTGAGAAACTCATATCAGCAATAAAACTTATACAATATGAGTTTGATAAGGTTTTCTTCCTCTTAAATGGGAAGAGCTCTGCTCTTTCCCTGGTGTGCAGGGAAACATCATGAATTATGTGGGGGAGCAGGGGCTGTAAGAAATTCTAAAATAGACATGAACAAAAAAAGAAAAAACAAACAAACAAACAAACAAATATCATCTAAAAAAACCCAGTACTGCAAGTCTAATTGGAATTCTTTGTAAGTTTTCCAGCTGGATATGAAGCAAGTTTGTTTTGGACTTCATTCTGGTCAGTATTTTTTTCTGCAAACACTTTTCCTGTTGTCAAAGAGAAAAAAAATAGATAATATCAATCTATGAGGAGTTGCAACCATAGTAAAAAAATGGTCAAAAGGCAAGAAAAACATTTCACTCCATTAAAACTATACATGAATTCCTGTGCTAAGTAAAAGAATATCAAAGTAAAATTGATCTGACTTAGCAGCTTTCTATAAATTGTGTAAGATGAATTTAAAAACAGAGGATCTGGGTTTTCAAGAGATTAAATATAGAGTATGGCTATACCATATTATAGTAATAAATTAATAAGAAGTAAAATATTCTTTGGGATATAGACTCAATTATTTTGCATAAAGGTCAGAGAAGGAAGTGAACCAGTAATCTTCTATTTATATACCTTATTTTTCTTTTTTTATTTTATTTTGCCTTTTTTTTTTCCTTTTAACCTTGGCATCTGTTGTTACCTGTGCCTACAAGGGATCAGAAAAGTGGTTCTTAAGTAGTTCAAGAGGGACACTGAAATTTATCCTTCAATGCATGTTTTCAAGATCTGGTTAAACAGACACAATAGTCAGGAACTGTTTAGAGATTTTTAAAGAAAAGGTATATTTCTGTGATTCTCCTTGACCTTATGACTAGACTGTTAAGATTTTTAATTTAAGGCTTTATATCCTGATCAATAAAGGACATTTCTAAAGTCTAGAAACATAGTGATAGCCTTAGAGTCTTAGAGCCTTTGCATATTTCATCATTGGGATATATGTACTAAAATTATTTGGAATGACAGATCCCATACATGTGAACAAAGTAATTTCTTGTGTTTATGCTGGAGTGGCTATTATAAACTGAGAAATCAGGAAAAGCTGGCACAGACTTAGTGTTTAATTTTATTTTATAAGAAAAATAAAAGCAGATAAATGATAATATGAGAATAAAGTAATACTAATAGCAGAATTAATTACAAATATATTTGCATTCTTTTTCTTCATTATTTATCACAGGAAGTGAAATGTTAATAATTGGCTGGATTTAGTTTAGTCTTGGTTAGATATATATTAAATAAAAAGTTCATTAATGATGTAAGAGACTGTGAAGTAAAAACAGCTGTCTTATGTCATAGAACATATTTCCATCACATCACTTTGGAAGAGAATGTTAAAACAGTCTACTGAGATTTTTAGTGACTTAGTGTGATGGGGATAAATAACACTATTGACATGAATTTTTAATGAAAAATATTAATTTTCAGAATATTCATTAGAAAACTGAAATAATAAAAATGGAATGTCATGGATGTCACAGTAAAAAAAAGTCTTAATCAAATAGTTATTGAGAAATTAACAAGAGATGCTGTTTTTGACATACTTTGGGTTTTATTTTTCTAATTATGATATTAGAGGAAGCCCATAAACCTATGATCTTGGACTGTGTGTTGAAATTTGATTCAACTTAAATTAAATATGGAAAAAAACAAACAAACATACAAAAAAACCCCAAACAAACAAACAAACAAAAAACCCAAACAGACAGAAAAAACAAACAAACAAACAAACAAACAAACAAACAAACAAACAAACAAAAACAGGTCTGGAATTAATACTTTGGATTCAAGTAAAGAGCAAATTTGATACACCAAGAAAAAGAAAACCTAATCTCAAACTCTTAAATGTGACATATTAATGAAAAAACCCTTCAAATTATGGGTAATTTGTACCCAGAAGGCATTCTCTTAAATTTTTGTAATGTTCTGGTCTGTAGATTGATGATACATTAGTATATGCTAATACATGGTCTTGAAGAATGTGATAGGAGAATGAAAGAGAAAAGATATAGGATTATTCATTTGGAACAGTACTCGAAATACTATTTTCTTAGCTTTCCAAAACTGGGACTAAGATAGGAATGTAATTTTCTTTTAAAATGAAAGAAAACTTTTATTTTAAATTGAATAATGGTGCAATTAAATATAACTTGCACATTAGGAAATATAGATATAAAATTAGAAAAATGTTTGTCCAAGTCAAATTCTGGAATGGTGATGCCAACACAAAAGAAATGAGGAAAGTCCTCAGCTGTGCTTTAAGTGGATTTCCAGATTTTCACAAAATTATAGAAAGGTTCATATGGATTGCTGGAGTTTGAGAATTTTATTGAATAGTGGTGCAAATATCTGTTCATGAAGGAGGAAGAAAAACCTTAACTAGATTAAAATATGCAGTCCATTGCACAGATCAGTTAAGTTATTTAAATTATTAACTCCCATGAAAAATCAAGTTAACATAACTTGTGCATAAATATAGAAAAGAAAAAAAAAAAAAGACTGCCTAAAGCCTTATAAAAGACATATTTTAGTTTCCCCCCAAACTATCAGAAATCTCAAGAGCATTGCAGGCCAGAAAACTCAGAACACAAACTTTGTTTGTAAAATGGCAGCACTATCAATGCAGAGAGAATTTCTGTTTTCACACAGAGGAAATACTTTACAGTGATTTAAATTTTTATATAGAGATTAACTAAGAAAGTGATAGCATAGTTTTTTTCCAGCTAAATTAAAGCAGCACCTCTCCAATTTATCTGAGTCCCGCACTACATT
This sequence comes from Dicaeum eximium, assembly GCA_013396995.1. Lineage (NCBI taxonomy): Eukaryota > Metazoa > Chordata > Aves > Passeriformes > Dicaeidae > Dicaeum > Dicaeum eximium. The sequence continues at coordinate 352,089 of VWZP01001424.1, read as the reverse complement.
TATTACCTCCTAGGAAGCAAAGAAAGGAAAGAAAGCAGTATGTAATTCAGTTTGTTACATAAATAACTGAAAGTGTTTCAGTGTTTTCACATCTGCTAAACAAATCAGGAAGCCAGTGAAAGTATTCAAGTTAAATGTTCTCACCCCTAAAACAGGGATTTGTTTTCTTGCAATTATGCTTTTCATACTGTGTTTTGATACGTGTTTGGAAGAAAAAACCTCATAACCTTGACAATGGTTTTCTACTAAATGTATTAGAAGCAATGATTTATGTTCCAGGAAAAAAAACAACTACACACATTACGGTATAATAATTTTAAGGTGCAATGAAGGTGTCTACATTTTAGTAAACACCAGATTCACATAGCTTAAAGTTGCCTAATAATAAATCATGCTGTCGTGGTACTCGTGCAAATGGAACAATATATGTGCGTGATCTGCATTCACTTTAACTCTTGCAAAACATTTTTATTCTTTAAAAACATTATTTGAAGATTACTAGTAGAATTTGGTTTATGTTTCCTAAGGTAGGGTGTTTTGTTTTCTCCTATGGATTTATGAGTAATCAAATTTCAAGAATCTTCAGCACTAAAAATCTTGAATGCTGCATTACAATACTGAAGCATCACATTCCAGTGTATATTTTACATTCAGATGTCTTAGTTATAAACCAATATTAAACATTTCCATATAGCAAATAGAATTGTCAGCTTCTCTGTTAATCACAAGGTGTTCTAGATATTCTGTCAACTCTTATTACTTTAATTTTTTTTTTAATCTGTAATAATAATTTTTTAAAAAGTAAATACTTTACAAGACTCCTTCAGAGAAGAACTGTTTTTTGGGGGAGTATCAATATCACATACATGGCAGAGTGAGTATCATACCATGTGCTTACACACTTAGATGAAGAATTTGTGCCTTAACTACTTTTGCTCTCTTTTTTTTCTTTAAGCGGATTTATTTTTAAATAAGTCATATTTTCTAATCTGTAATAAAAAGTATTTTTGTTTTACTAATGACATTTTAACATTTTAACTAATTTTTCCCATTCATGTCTCATCCCCTAAAAAAGGTCTTTTTCTTTCTTCTTACCGGCCTTTTGGCAGCTTCAAGGCTACAGAGATGATTATTTGGCAACATGTCTCAGCTGATTCAGATGTTTCTAGGTAAAAAATGGAATATTGAACAAGAACAGTTTTGTAGAAAGCTTCAAAAGACAGTTATCTAAAAAACCATTTTGATTATGGTAGGTAACATGTGAAATGGAAAGTTACCAGAAAACACATACTGAATATAATAACATTAATTTGTAGACTTATCTGAGTATCTTCAAAACTTGTGTTCATATTATCATATGCAAATGGTATTCCCTTGCAAAATTTCAAACTGATTGCATAGTTTAAATGCTCTTTTAAAACCATTTTCAAGTATCATTTGTACAGTTGCTTTTATGACTTGAAAATATTCAAGAAATAATGGCCAATTCCAATACAAATTGACTACCCATGAATGTCTAGCTTTCATGCTTTGAGGCACTTTTGTATGTGTTGTAAAGAATAGGTATTTTCCAAAACATCTTTAATTGTTTTCTCAGTGGAAAGAGGAATTAATTTATGGTGCATTTGGCAATATAGAGAGATATTAAATTAGCAAGTTGTATTGGTTTAAGTGTAGTTGAAGCTTTAACAGTAACATTTTATATGCATTTTTGACTGTTGTGGGTTTTTTAAAATTTGTTGTTGTAAACAATTGTTCTATGTGCAAACATGTTGAGGACAATAATGGATAGCACTATGTTACACTTTGTATTTATGAGCTCCAATGTAAATAGTCAATAATATCCAGGGAGCAATTCAGCCCCAAGTTAAGACTTTCATGTTTTTCTAAAACTATTCATAAGTTTGGGACTTAATTCATAAGTGTAAAATATGCTCTCCAGGTCAAATATGGATTTATCTAAAGCAAGTGGTTGGACTGGGGATAAAAAATGAAAATAGAAAATGAAAATGAAAATGAAAATAAATTTTCCAGAAAAAATAAAATCAACTCCAGATATTTAGAGGTTTGGATGAAAATTTTTCTTGTGGTTTCCCTAATGTTGGCTGGCCAAATTATTTCATCTTTAAGTAGCATAATGAGTGCAGGGTTTAAGAGATTCCAGATGCAGAGCTTCTCCTTCTTTTCTCTCTTTTCTCTTTGTTTTTGTGTGGTTACATACTGGTTTCAGATTTTTGTGTCTCATGCTAGATTTTTTTTTGTAAAATTTGATGATAGCATGCTCTTTTTCCACTCTTTCCCACAGGACTGTGGGAATTCCCTACAAACTCTCCATATGATCTGAACACACAAGCAGCATGCTACATCAAAGCCCCCTTAAAGACTGGTGTTGTCTTCTATTCTAAGCTACTGACATAGACTAAAACATTTCAGGTCCCTTTCCAAAGGTTTGCAAAATTTCTCCTATCTCCAAGAAAGATTTGACCTGTGATCATGGTTCAAACTCCACTTAAACACAGAGTCATTTGGATCTTAACAATAAAATAAACGCTATTTTAGATCTTTTTAACAGCACATTAAGTAAAATAAAAAATTCCTGGAGGCATCCCTTCTTGTAGTCTTTTTCATTGCTTGAGATATATATGTTAAAAACCCTCAGTCTGAGTAAAATAATTTCTTTTAGAAAAAGTCATATACACGTTGGCACATTTATAATTGTAATTTTAAGTATGTTTCACTGAAGTTGTAGAGTAGCAAATGTTTATGTTCTGTAAAAATGCAAGTTTGTGATTCTACATTAAACATTTAATTCTTTAATCTCTTCTAATATCCTTTAGCTTATATGAGTGGTTTATGCATTAATAAAAGGAAATCTACTAACAGAATTAAATAACAAGAGTTATTATAACTATTATTAATAATAAAGTCACCCTAAACCAGGACAAACACTAATAAAGGCAGAGGAATTGGAATAGAAAGAAGGGGCAGCAAAGAAAAAAATAAGAGTTTTGTAGTTGATTTGCTTTTTAGATACTAGGAAAAACTGATACATCTTTGTCCTAAAATATGACAAGGACTTTTATCTTTTGATACAATGATACCCATAAGCATTTAGGTTTATGCCGAATCCTGCATGCAGTTTACAACACACTCTAGCTATGAAAAGGCAGTATTTTTAAGCAAGCATTCTCTGTGTGGCTTTGGAGAATAAATCATGTCAAAATGTCACAGTTCTACTTTTAATTCTCAGGCCACATTATACTTATTTTCCTATTATACATACATGAGGTAAGTTAATGTTGGCTATTTTTACTTACTAGAGCTCTACATGAATAAAACTCTCCTTCAGCAAGGACACCATATGGCTTCAACTGATTGTACACTTACAATAATGCTTCCAAAAAAGGAGTTAAATGTTTGTAAAAGTCACTTCCCTTTATTGTTTAAGTTGCTATCATCTATGCACAATTACACTATTGCATCAATACAGACTGAGCTACCTGTGGCATGACATTTGAGATTTACAACTGATATTGGGAATTAATTTTATGATTGATTTTTTCGGGGAATGTGATCAAGTTTTGTATCATGTGAATATAGTCACGTATTGTCAGCTGAACTGTCTTCATGGGGTTCCACTGTTTTCATTAATTTTCTTCAGGGGCATGAAGCTAAGCGAAAAAAACCTAGCAACATAAATGTCGCACAATAGCTTTTAATTCTGAGTGCATGTTAGGTGTTGGCATTAAAGAAATAAACCCTTATGACATCTGAGTTAAGGGATTTTCAGAAGCACAGTGCATATCACCATGCTGAGGCCTGTGTCCAGGAACATTTCTCTGGCCTGAAAATTCTCCATCTAAAAATTCGGTATGAAAGAAGGTAGTATGAATAGCTTGTCCCCTTCTCTGCAATTACTGCATAGTCTGGATGTCTGAAGAAGGTCATAATGAATTAATTATTTTTAATTATATTCACAAAATGCAACATAACTGACAGAAATGGCTTTATGACTTTTATCACCAATAGCTATATAGTCACTACATTCAGGTTTTTGGGGGTTTTTTGTTGTTTTTTTTTTTTTTTCTTGATGGTTATATTAGTCTTCTATGACAATAATTATGAATATCAATAGAGTTCCAATTAACAGTTTTGTACTTAAGAGTTTCATGTAGTTTAAATTACTTTTTTTCCACCACAGCTTTCTCATTGTCTTAAACCAGTTTTATGGAAAGCACTTCAGAGAAAAGCCATGCATCTGTTCTGGAATTTAATCCCAAACCAGTCTGAAGGTGATAAAACTCTTTCTTATGCACAGATCAAATAAAAGGAATCGTGTGCTTTATGGCATCTTTGGGGGTAACTTCTCTATTTTTAAGTTGCATAAACAAGGAAAAAGAATTGAGGTATTCCTCCTCTCTGAATTATCAATACAAATTAACAATACCAATTAAATCTTGGGACTCTCAACACAAATACACATACCTTTAATACTGAAAAATGAGATCTCATGTTTTGATTTCAAGATGATTGGAAACATGCATTATGATTTGTTTCTTTAATAAATGGAACTAATAGATGGAAGACTGAGTTGTGTATGAAAAAGAAAAGGATAAAATTAATAAATACTCAAAATTCATGTTGATGTTTCCATTTAATACTTGCTTATAATTTTTTCAACATATCATTAAACTAATTAGGAATCACACCTACCTACAAATGTTCCTGTGCTCATTTTGGGGATAGACTTCATTTTCTTCCCAGTAGGTAGTATGGGGCAATATTTGGGATGTGTGCTGGAAACAGTATTGGTAATACAGAGTTATTTTTGTTGCTGAACTATGCTTGCAGCCCATTAAGATCTTTTCTGCTTCTCGTACTACCCTATCAGCCAGGAGCCAGCAGATGCACAAGGAACTGGGAGGGACACAGGCAGGACAGCTGACCCCAAATGACCCAAGGGATATTCCATACCAGATGGGGTCATGATCAGTATATAAAGGTGAGGGAAGAAGAAGGAATGGGGCATGTTCAGAATGATGGTGCTTGTCTTCCCCAGGTCATAATTAGGCATGATGAAGCCCTGTTTTCTTAGGGATTACTGAACACCTGCCTGCCTGTGGGAATCAGTGAATCTCCTTACAATTCAGAACACACTTGCAGTCTTGCAGTTTCCTTCAAAGTCAGGACATAATTTAAGCAGACTTCCTGGAGATCTCATTGTCTAAGAAGCCATTATTGTTTCTCCACAATTTTCTTCTCTCAGCAAAATATTAAACCTTATTTTAATTTGACCATTTTTCCATTTCCTCTTTATTATGCTAAAGATTTTTTTTGGTGATTTATGGTTGATTTCCTAAACTTCATATTTAAATAAAGAAGATTTCATATTAAATAACAAGAAAATATAACAAAAAAGGACATATGAATAGCCAGCATGTGTAGTAAGTGGGGAATTTACTGTGCAGAAAACAGATTCTCTATACCGAGCATCCATAAAAGTGGTATATTTTTTCATAAATAGAATTCTAAAACTTACATTTTTCTGAAAGGCCTGTTATTTCTATGATATATGTTATGCAATTGATGTCTTAAGTTTTAGCTTTCATATTTTTTAGATTCTGTACTGCCTTAGTGTGTGACTCTGAACTCCATATAAAGTGTTAGCAAGTTCTCTTCACAGTTTAGTTGGACAAAACAACCCTTTTCCAGGCTGAGAACCAAGGACACTCTTTCAGCTTCAGGTCCAAAAAATATTAACAATAGCGAAGTGAGGAGAACAATCTGGGAGGATGGGAGTTCATAACCTGAAGCTGTAATTGGAGAATTAACTCCAATATGTAAATGGACCAAAACTTATAAAAGTGTGAAATCTCATGACCATCATCCATCTTGCATCCCTCTTGGGCAGAGCCACAGCCAGACTCCTGTACTGCCCAAGGTGTATCCTTTGAAGGCCTTTTAATAAATTCCTACTTTATTCCTTTAACTCTGTCTAGCCTCTGTTCCAGGTCAGCCTCTTTAGGCATCCCAATGATGTGTGAGATAGATAACATCTGAGTTTGCAGTAGTATATCAATTCCTTCCTTTGCTCTTTCATTTCCTTTTAGATCTTCTAGATTAAAAAAAAAAAAAAAAAGTCACAATAATCATACCATGTCAACATTATTCAGTGAATGAGTACAGAACCCAAAGCGTTGCTAAAAATGGTTGATTTAAATAATGACTTTAAGAAGAAAAATATTCACTAAACAGGCTTTTCCTCTTTCTCTAAGTATGTAGGATTTCTACGGTACTGATTTAGTACTAAATACCATAAATTATTAAACTAGTTATATTTAAACCATGAGTTTAATTCCACTAAACATCATAATTCCTAGTTTTGTCCCCCAGAGGGGAATTCAAAATATATAATTTCACTCTTCAATTCACTATATAATTAATGACGAGTGATAATCATCACATAGAAAATCCAGAAAGAGCTGAATGATGAAGGGGGAGCCACAATCTTCTTTCTAAAAGGAATGCTAAATAAATTATTCTTTCTGAAATATTTCTTTGCCCAAATGCTACTGAATTAACTTCCCACATCCAACAGATTGGGCAAGTTTTAGCCAGCTGATCATGACTAGATGCAATGAGTATGCACCAAACTGGGCTACACCCTCTCCTTTGAATTTCTTAAACTAAAAGGAAAAAAACCCCAATAATTAGGCTTATAAGTTAATTATAAAACATGATAATTTAGGTTCCTGTCATTGACTTTAATGACTTTCATGTGGTATATAACAATTATCATCTTTTTAACTCTACATTAGGCTATTTCCATAACTGTCATTAAAAAAATGTGGATAAAGACATTGATTTACCCTTTCCCCTTACATTCCTTCACAACAAATGTTAGGCAGACCTTAAGTCAAATCCTCTTCATTCAAACACCTGTCAAAGCAGCATGTAAGCTGTTAGAGGAGTGAAAAGAATTTTTGAGTATCATGGTGCCAACCCTCAAAGATTTAAAGATCATTTATGATGCAGCATCAATTGAGACATGAGAAGTTGATATTGTGGTATGGATTTTTATTGAAAAAGATATAGCTTGTCTCTGTTGCCCTCTGAACTCTTTACATTCAAAACTATAGTTTGGTGAGTTTGTTTTATACTTTGTACCACTTTATCTGAGAAATTGGATCATAGAATCACTAGATGGTTGGGGATGAAAGGCAGGTAAAAATATTCTCTAATTGCCTGAACTGTTTGTGTACAATTTTTAAAAGCTTCTATTTTTATATCACCACAAAGTGTGAAAATAGGCACATTTAAGTAATGGTTAAGACTTTAGGACTGACCCTTTAAAGTGTGTTAACCGTGATTATAAAGCAAATATTAGCTGATTAACATTTTTGTGCATATTGAATCTTTGGATTAAGTTTCAGACCACTGAAATCAGTAAAATAAACTTGACTAAGGTGCTACTTTTTGTTAAAGTAAATAGTGTAGCCTAGTTCTATGTCTGAAAGCTAAAGTAATAATTTTTTCAGATGTGATCTCTAACACTAAGCATAAATTCTGTGACCCCAGGAAACACTCTGGAAAGTTGGAAATTTTCAATCCATATCAAAGAATTTGTAATATACTAAATTGAATGCCTTATGTGAATTCCATTTACTAGTTGTCCGGTTTTGATTTTATGTTGTTTGGTGGTTTGTTTTCTTGTTTTTTTTTTTCTTTCTTTTTATTTTTTTTTTTAATGGAAGCTTCATTCTTATTTCAATGCTGTTTATCAAAGTGTTTGTCTTGTTTGGCCTTTCAGTCTCAAGCAAGAACCTCTGAAACATGCAATTAGCATGTCTTTGCACAGGACAAGAAAAAGGGGGATCTCTTCCTATTGGTCATATCATATTAACCCTAGTAAATTCCAAGTCTGACAGGATCAATACGTGTGCACACACAATTATTGCAGGTTGAATTTTTATCCTATACCTTAGACAAAAATCTTTGACTGCCTACATTCATGGACAACCAATGCATGCGCTGGACAATACTTTCATTTGAATAAAATCATATATTAATGAAATTCCTTGCAACTGGAAAGTAGCATAAACACTAGAATATTTATTTCAAATTTGGGATATACCTAATTAAAACAGTGCCAAAAGATGACTATGTTGAAGAAGCAGAAAAATCATTTCAGACATATCATACATATATTCCTCTTTTTTTGTTTTGCATGACATTCTTGATTCATTCAAGTCATTATTATAATTTTTAAAATAAGCTTTATTTTTTTATATTAACTACACTGGAGAGCTTTGAAAAAATTAACTTTTGTATGTAGCCTTTTTCTTTAAAATTAAATATAATTATTACCCATGTGTGTTATATAATTTTCAATGATAAAAGAAGGACAAAAATAAATATAGACTGTATTAAAGAAGAAATAGGGAACATAATGTTTTGATTGATGGATTTTTTTGCTATAAAAGTAATAGGAAAAAAGAAAAAAAAAAGGTAATTTAACCTAGGATTTAGCCTAGGACCATGTCTTAGATCATTTATGTGTGTAGCTTCAGGTTTTGTCAAAGGAGGCAAAGTAAGAAGTAATTGTAAAAATATTATTGTAGAAACTGTTCACTCATCAAAAATATTAACAAAGACAAATGAAAATGTCTAAAAACAGAGCTGTCAGTGCTATGACTTAAGCCAACTTAAGTTACAACTACAGTTGTAAGACCAGCATGATAACCAACAGAATTGTGATCCTAAGCTCATGCCTCGTGGCATGCCTCATGGGATGCCTCTACTGAGAACTTTTAATGAGTCACTTTGAGCAGTCTGTTTTCATTTGCATCAGAAGTTTCCAAATTCTCTTGAAAGATTCCCTTGTTGCTCTTCCACCCTACCTCTTATGCTACATTTGATTTAAATGAGCACATAGATCTACAACCCCATCTAACACAATTCTGAATCCCCTGAACAAAGTAGCATTTCTAGTCTTTGAGATGAGTGTCAAGTTTACAACTTCTAAAGGGAACTCATGCCAATTTATTAAATACATTTTCCTAAGAAAACCCGAGTTTTAAAATACATGAATAATTGTTTTGTCAAAACTACACTGAAATGTACTTGACTGTTGCTTTAATATAATGTAGGGTTTTTGCCTCAGTTTATTTCACTTCATTAAATTAAATATGGGAGAAAGACCTGAAATTGCTGAGTGATGTCTTGTTATATCTATCATACTATAGGATTGTGTATTTTTTATGATTGTGTGTTGTGTATGATAGGTAGATAATAAACATGAAAGGAGGGATTCTTAAATTCAATTTTTTGGCCTTGATAGAGCCCAAAACGACATTTATTATTTCGATTTCATGCAAGAACACTGAATCCCCCCACTACTGAATTATTATAATAAGTCAGGTAAACCAAGGAGCAATGTAACTGTGCATTCCAGCAAGCAATGTTCACTGTAAGACTTCTGGCCTCTAGTCACTGCTCCAAGGACTGAAGGTATTTTATATCAAATTTCAATGGAAATGAAAAAAGGGAGTGCAGCACTCCCCCTAAGGAACCATGCTAGTACGAGATCTACAGCATCATGTCTTTTGTTTACTCTTTCTTCTGCAAAGAATGTTCAATTATTTCCTACAAATGTTTAAAGCTTCAACAGCACCCGCTGCAGAACAGCCTGTAATTTTACTCAAGAAAATAACTTGCTTTTGCTTATTGGAGGTCAGTCTAGGGAATTCCTCTGGGGAATTTTCTGACATCCTTGGTTGATTTCATACAAGAAAGATAGTGATGGTTGCTCTACATTCTAAATAAGCAATTTAAGATGTCTTTAACCCTTGAAAATTAATATGGTGCTGAGTTTCCAGAGAGAGTAGGAATAGAAACATGGCAAACTCACCTAGGGTGACATGCAAAAATTCCAAGTTTTAACATTTTTTAGAAAGTTATATATATACCATTACTCCTATTAGGTAACTGAAATTGATAATACATAAAAAAGATTTTTGTGGATATTCTCACTCTCTGAGAGTAAGGTAACAGAGAGACATAGCTTCTCCCAGGCTCGGCCTGGGAAACTTAGAGAAAATAATTAAAACAGTTATTATGTTATCCCTTGGACCTGTGTTGTGGGGGATGTTTACAAGAAGGAGCTGGTCCCTGCTTGACCAATAGTGTGAGAAGAGTCTCCTAAAGACCATTCAGGTCTTAGGTTCATGATGCTTTTTATAAGAGTGTGATTTTCTATTAATCAATGCCTTTTATGCCTTCTGAATCATGGAGTCAATATGTCAACTTTGTCTGTCCCCCATATCACTCGTGTAACAGATTTTATATTCATAGTGAACAAGGCTTGGTATGATAATGAAAAGGGCAACTAAATCAAAAGCAAAAAACCAATCAAGATAGAAAACCAAAACTAGGTATTTAAACACAAGGCTTTTCTGTATTCATTCCAATCAATACTGAGAAACAATGCACAAGAATTACTTGTACATATCTGAATTAGAAAAACCAGGTTGGTTATGACAAATAGCACGGCAAGTAAATACTCCTGTTTAAACCATCTGAGTGAGGAAAATATGAATCTGTGCTCTTTGAATAAGATGTAGATAAATGGAAGAAATCAAAACCACAGGTCAAAACCATTTGAAATTTAAAAAAAGAACTTTTTTTTCCTGCTTGTTGCTGTGAGGCAAATGCTGGAGCTGACATTGGTGCTGAGCAAAGTTCCCTTCATAGAGTTTGAAATACTCTACACAGTGGAGGAAATTCTCCTGATTGTATTAATGTGGAGGGGAAAAAAAAAAAGGAATCAACTCTTCCCAAAAAAATTCAAACATGCAAGAAAAATGTGTTCCTAACCTTTCCCTATATTTATTTTATAGTG
>VWZP01001424.1:191980-341146 GCA_013396995.1 Dicaeum eximium | reverse complement strand
AGGGTGGGGGGAGGGGGGAAGGGGGAGGGAAAGGAACAGTTGGTAATTCAAAATATGATCCTCAAATTCTGCTGAGTAAGAGACCAATTTGGCTAAATTGCAAGGTTTTTTATTTTCAATCTTAAAGATAAAATACACAGAATCTTTAACACTTGCATCTTGAAAACATGCATAGACAAAATAAAGATCAGGGGACACGTGAGATATCATTATCAAGGGACTAAGAACAACATTTTTCCCACAAGCATATTAGTCATAATGTATAATAATAACATAAAAAAAGTTAGCTTCTTACTTCCCAGAGAGATGAAGAAAAAATGCTGTGAAGAATTTAATACTTTTTTTTTTTTTATTAGACTTCAGAATGTTACTTTTAGCTTTTATTTCATTTAATAGGTTTTCAAGTTCTGTGGAAATTCATTCTTGACCAATAGTTATTATGTGCACTGGAATCGACTGGGGGTGGGGAGCAGAGGGAGTCAAAACCCAGCAGCATTGTGAATAAACCTACTCACAACATTAACACACTAATACCACAATATCCCACATTGTTTCAAAGATCAGCAGCACGACCTGAGCTAAACTTGTGAGAGGCCAAACAATTTTATTTCAGACAGCTTCATTAAAGACCAAATGACCTTAGCCAGCCAACAAACTCAACACAGCAACTTGAATAGTTATCTTGTATATCTTCTCTTCAAGAGCTACTTTTAACTTACACTTTGCCTAATAGATTTTTTTCAATGAGTTCTGTGACTGAGTTAGGCATTCTCTACCAAGTTTGTGAAACATCACTGGATTGACAACTAACAACTTATTAAGAGCCAAATGGAGATAAACACAACATATTCAAAGCTAAAGACTTCTACTTTTCCCTCACTGTTTCTCAATTTTTCAGTCATTTACTGCCTTAAGCTATCTGGCACCTTAATTGTTAACAATATCTTAGCATGCATCCATATTCTTTAAAACAAGAAGTCATCCAAGTTTGCAGATTAAGACCCTCTGTGCTTGTACCATCTCAGCAATGAAAGACAGCAGTAATTGAGCCAAACTCCACCTTGCATTGACCAAAATGAGTGCATTGACCAAAAATTCCTCAAGACAACTCCTTGTGGAACACCATCTTCTCATTTTTAATTTCATCTTCTCTACTGGCTAATAGTTTGCCTTTTTGTTACTTTAAATAGCAACTTTTAAAAAAAAATGCATGCATAAAATGACAAGCTTCATATCTGTTTACCAGATAGAAAGGAAGCAAGATTAAGACATGCAGATCCTCTGTGAACTGAAGTAATGCTATTGAGTTTTGGTAAAAATGCGCTCACTTAAAATTCTAAAACCATAGCCTATGAAATGCTATGGACAGATGAGTATTCTGGAATTTTCTATTTGACATCAAATCAGAGCAAGAGCAAGAGTTATCTGTGTTTATTCAGAATGAGCCAGTATTAGTTTCTAAGCTGACAAACATGATCCTTGACTGAGGTAATTTTAACACTTAATAAGAAGTATGTATTATACTACAACTCCCTTCTGCAGTCAGATTGCTTTAAAGAAAATAAATCTTTAAAAGAGATGTACCTCAATATCTGACATGTGGGAAACAATATTTGTCTCTTATCTTGTATTATTTGGATTAATATAAAGCAATATGGTCTATTTATATGAAATAGATACATATATTTTATCAATTTATAAAAAAAAATAGAACATGGTTATGAATATATATGTAATACAGATGTAAAAAATACACTACAACCAAACCACATAGAATGAAAAGATTTTTTTTCCTTTAGTTTTTTGTTGGTTTTTGTTTTTTTGTTTTTTTTTTTTTTTTTAACAAGAGGAATTTAAAGCCTCAAAGGTTGATTTCTAAGAGAAAAAGTCAGTGATTAAGATTGGGGAAATCTGTGCTGTATTACCTTTACAGAAAAACACAAAAAACAATTTTATACTCCTTACTGTTATGCACACATAATAAACAGATTTTTATGAAAATCCTAAGCAGAGATCATATCTTAGTGTCAGGAGACTACTGTCTCATATTGTTTTTTACCCACAGACTAAGCTGTCCCCTCAGGCATTACAAAGAACTTCATGTTTGTGGTTTAGTTCAGGCTTTTAAATACATCCCTTTGTTTTTCTTTACTGTAAAAAGGCGCTTCAGCTGTGAATCAGTCTCTTCTTAACACCACATAAGTTACTGAAGACCTCAATTAATACAGGAAAATTTATTAGAATTACTTTATGTAGGGTCCAGCAATTTTGGTCTGAAAAATAACTTAATCTGGTCTTTAAGAATTTTTTTCTAAGTACATTCAAGATAGATAACCAGGAAAAAAAATTGCCTTGAAATCTATGCTTTTGGAAAGTATATGTTATTGTCACAGGTATAATTTCAGAAGAACCCTTGTAACTGGCTTGGACAAAATTTGGGTGCTTAAAATTATAAGTTTCCTTTCCAAGGTGGTTATTATTTATACCTTGTAGACTCTTCCCTTATCTTTCACAATTAGACTAACAAAATTTGAGTATATGTTCTCGTTTTCTGCAGGACTATAAACTTTATTGTTTGATTTTTTTAAACTGTATTTTTGAAACTCACTCAGAAGAACGCAGGATTCTGCAAAGTGTAGCCTTCCAAAAAGGGTATCTGTCTTAGAAGCAGAGTTTGTTCAATAAAAGAAATTAATCTATGAAATCCAAGTAGTAAACTTATGAATGCTACTCATTCTTCGGTGGAGCGTAGCCCTGCAGACTTCGTTGTGGTGCACATCAGGGAAGACTGGTAGAAGACTAAAGTTATATTTTCAGGAGTGTCTATTGAAAATCCCCACTTCATTGCTGTTTCCCATGTCACAGCTGAGTGCTATCTAAGGCAGCTGTTTTAAATAATGTAGCTGAAAACTTTTGAAAACTGTTTTAATTCCATTATCAAGATTAAACTGCTTCAAACACAGTAGATTAATTATGTATAAAAGAAAATGTATTCACTACAGTAATTTACTGAATAATAGAGTATAATGCCATATTTTGAAAAGTAGAAATTTGAAGTACAATAAAAACATGTTTACAGAGTAGCTTTTCTTGAATTGTGTTTAATCAAGAATTTCAAGAGTTTGGAAAATGGTGTCATTCTTATTCAGAATCCAATGAAATATTCCTGAAGAATAAGGGAAATAAATCAAAAATATGAAAACAACAACCAAAAAAAAATTACACGATAAGTATTTGATTCAGTTCAACCTGATTTTGTCTGAAGATTTTAAGTTTTGCGTAAAACTAGAGACTATTCCAAATCACTGTTAGACAGTTATTGTCTCCTGTAAAGGTTTATAAGTAACAACCAGCTACTGTGTGCATCTCTAGGACAGAGCAGGTGCTATAGGCCTGTATGAGGGGCATAGTCTGGGAGCATTTCCCAGGTCCAGAAACAACTTCCAGTTTCCTCTCAACTTCACCCCATCTGCTCACTTTCTGAAGGAAAACAAACAAAACATAGATGTATCAACTGATGATCAAACTGATGTATGATCTGGAAGTGAGGACCACATTCCCTTTGGGTCAAATTTTAGACAGCAGGGACCAAGTCACTGTGAAGTGTCTCTGCCTTGTTTATATGTAAACAACAATGCTATTGCTTAGGATTTACTTAAGTCTCTCAAGAGACTTATCTATCTCAAGATAGATTCCAAAAATATAAGTCCTATCTCTTCAGGACTTGTCCTTTGTTGAGTCACATTTATTCTAGGCACATTGCTGTGTTGACACCAAGAAAACAGACAGAATTTTAAATCAAAAAGTGAGATTCTGAATTCCTCACTGTAAAACTTTATAAAACTTGTATAAGTTTCAGGATTCTGAATACAATTATTTCAACGTATAATTATTACAAGATTTTAAAACATGTTAAAGATGCAGTAAATAAGGAAGGACAATAATGATATTTTAATGCAAAATATTACTCAAAGATATGTTTTTATCACAGTATTTTTCTTTTTTTTTTGTTTGCTTGCTTCATTTTGTTTTGTTTTGATATGGTTTTGTGAATGTATGTATAGAGATTAGGGAGGGTGTTAAATGTATGGTTGGCTTTTTCTTACAAAGAAGGGGAAGGCAATAAATAAAAATTTTAAATTACCTTATATATGATGTTACTATATTGAAAAAAAAGTGAAAATTATAAGGTGTGGCATAACTACTGCTGCTTATATGCAAATGCCAGATCCAGAACAAGATTTTGTACTCCTTAATCCTGAGCTTTAAGCATCCTGTTTTGAGTAGTGCACACATTCCAAAAGTTATCAGCAGTGCTTGCTAAGAGATGCTTAAGTTTTGCTCATGGCTCAGAAGCATTCTCCTGGGGCAGTACCAATGTCAACTGCCTGCACAGAAGCAAACTCATTCCTGCAAACTCAAAAGCATGAGATTGGTAGGGCATATGAAGAGCAAAAGTAATAGTCAGTAGTCTGCAAGTCTGTCATAAAACTATCCACAAATCCCAGATTCTGGAAATTAGCATATGATGATGGAAAAACAGGTTCAGGGAACCTTACCATGTGCTTTCATTCAAGTCAAAGTGCTTATAAAAATTGGGTTTGTTCTGTGTAAAACAGGATTAGTTACATATTTTTTAACCACTAGAGTACTTTTTCTTTTTTTTTTTTTTCAGGAAAGTTTAAGCATTATCACAATGCTGAACAATATATTAAGTCCTCAGAATTACTGTAGTCTAAGAGCTTCCATTTCTTTGCCAAAGGCTCTTTCTATTTTTCTAGGGGACAGAGAAGGACCCTGAAAATCTATATTTAATATCTCTACTATCTATTTGTATCAAGTGATTCAGTTACTCTGCATAGTCTGCTATATTTTCTATCACCTAAAAAAGTATCTGTGGATGAATTAAAATTGGTTTTGCTGTTTTCCTATCTAGATTGAATTTCTGAAACTGCTCGTGATGAGGAAGAAAATTAACAAGAAAACAGTGATAAAGTTGTCTTACCACAAACAAATGGTCATCACTCCTCAAAGAGCTCCTCCCCAAGGCTGAGATAAAATCACCTGTGGCAGAGAATGATTGAGGGATTGAGTTAACTCCCTGAATAAAGGGTAATGCTTGCCTGTCTCTCACCTCTGCACTAATAGCTTATTGCTTCTCCTGCTGCTCAAGACCAGGTTTTAGTTTGCCTATTTCTTGCTTATTTAACATTTTATGTTATTGATATATTATTTTTCTCAAGAGTAAAAAGGAATTATCCCCTGAGCTTCAGACTGACTTTTGAGTGAAATAAGGATGTACTCTGTTTTCTCACAGAAGACTCTGGACTTAGTATACAATTTAACAAGCTTCAGGTACTAATTTCAAAAATGGAGCTATTTCCTAATAGCACTCAGAAAAAGGGCTGAGATAATACTGTCTCACAGGAACAGCAAAGAGTGGTGTAACAACTCATGCATGCAGATTCCTTTTCCTTGTATAGGAGAAGGTCAATGTGTCCTAAACACAGGCTGAGAATAATCTTTCTAAAAAAGGAAGAAGTAAAGAAAAGAGTGAAGGCCTGCATTACTACATTAATCGGTAAGGGCACAGGTTAACAAAACAATGTCCCTCACATCTTTTACTTTGACTTGCAAATCAGAGACAGTACTTGCAAGAAAACCAAAGCCATTCTTTGGAAAATAAGAATGTTTGGCCAGGTTTGAAAACGCTCCCTAAAAAGAGTGAAAATACTTTCTGGAGGGTATAATTTTCTTATTTGAAAATGATACGTATTCTTAAACCATCAAATTGAAAGGCTGATATCCCAGCAGACCATGTTTGATTACTTGCCCAGAGCGCAACAAAGAGATAGGCTTGGAATTCTTTTATTTTCACAGACTAAAGAGACATAGTCAGTGAGGAGCTGTGCTTCACTTAATGTATTTCAAAATATCTTGGTGAAAATCCTATCCTTTAAAATTTTGGCTCTGAGGGTTAGTTGGAGGACAATAGTACTAATACATGTAAAAGGCTTCGTGTCATACCCATTTGTGTGGGATTTCACATCTCATTGTGAAAAGCAGCTGGGTTTTGATCCGGTTTGATGCATGCTTATCAAAGAACAGTTAAAAAGATATGTTTATATATAAGATACCTTCTTTGTCTCTTTTGAGCAGTGAAATCTAATCTTACCTATTTATTTACAGAGTGAGACAGAAGTATTCCTCAGTGAATTACACAGAGAAGCCTGGGCATTTTGCCAAAGAGTACTGGTAGGTCTTCCAACTGGAAATGTATATAAATTTTTATAATGCGCATCTACTTTTGAGGAGACTGCTTGCTCTTTCAAGGTTATTAAAGTTATTAAAGGAATCTTCTTGCTCCCTTGTCTGTAGCATATCCAAAATTCAGAATTATGGATGAGCACCCTGTGCTTCAAACAAATATAGCTCGTGCTTGAAATAAGTAATTCAAAAGATGATAGGAACGAAATCAAATAACTAAGTCATTAAATGTATTTTGAAATATTTCAATGTAATTTACAAAATTAAACCTGTATTATAGTATTTGCTAAAGAGATAATGATAAATGAATTATGAGGCACAAAATGGCTGCTTCACTCCACAGAAAAAAAACAAAATTTCAAAAAAATGTGGTCTTAAATAGTATGAGATATTTTTATTATAAAATATTGTTTCATTAAATTTTTCATTGTTTATCTCTACTTTGAAGATCAATTCAGATTATCTTCATCATTGTTTTCTACATTTGGCAATTTAGAAAGAAGTATTTTCTTAAATTAGACTGAAAGAAGGAATAGTTTTCTCTAGGTGAGTATACTCATGCCCATTTGAGAGTCAAATGTGAGTTTTCTCTAGGTGAGTAAACCCATATACATCTGAGAACTGAATTTCTAAATGTATGCTAATAGTTTGCTAACCTAAAAAGACAGAATGACAGATTGCTGGTTACTATCCACTACTCCTATTTACAGTAGGTTTCAATTCTACACAGGAGACAAAACTTTCAGAAAAATGCTGCATGTATATATACAAAGGGAAATGATGAGAGGGCTAGAACACCTTCCCTATGAGGACAGGCTCAGGGAACTGGTGCTATTCAGGGTGGAGAAGATAAGGCTCTGAGGGGATCCTATAGCAGCCTTCCAGAACCTAAAGGGGGCCTACAAAAAAAGCTGGAGAGGGTTTTTTCACAAGGGCATGACTGGACAAGGGAAAAAGACTTCAAACTGAAGGGGAATAGATTTAAATTAGTTATTAAGAAGAAATTAGAAAATATTTATTATTAATGTGGTGTGACACTAGAACAGGTTGCCCAGAGAAGTTGTGGATGATCCATACCAGGAAGTGTTCAAGGCCAGGTTGAATGGAGCTTTGAGAAACCTGGTCTAATGAAAGGTGTCCTGCCCATAGTGGGATGGGTGGAAATAGATAAACTTTAATACCCCTTCCAACCCAAATCATTCTATGTTTCTAATAGTCTGTGCATATATGTATGTACTTGTTTATAAAGTTTTTATTGCTGTCTGTCATACTTCATCTAGTATTTTTTGTAAGATAGTATGTATTCATGGTAAAAACATGGCATTCATGTTTCTGAACATCAACATAGCTGTTTTTATTTCTTGGTACTTGCAATTCAGAAAGAACGACTAAAATGCATTATTTACATTACTCCGTTCCACAAAATAAACTGGAGGAAAAATCTGGATATCCACTTCTTAGCTAAAATATTTTTAAGATATGGTTGACTCAAACATTTATTCTTTCTTGCCCATCATTTTTTAATCTGAAAATAACACAAGGAGTCTACATTAGCATGAAAAACTGTCTTTTGCTTTCCATATAAAAGAATCTAAGCATTTCTCAACCCTCTGATAGAGAATGTGGGGATGATCTTCACATTCAGGTTTGATTGAAGACAAAAATGAGAAAAATTAAAATATTATTGTTTAACTTGGAAAATGGCAATCAAGCTATTTAACTGGAAATCATCTCTGTTTTGCGGTACCTAAAACTCTATTACCAATGAAGCATTTTCTTGTCACTTGTACATGAACGAGGAGAGCTGCTATATGTAACATTAAAACAAATAGCAGAACAAAAACCTTCTTGTTAACTATGCTAAGTGATTTGCTATATAATATATTGCATAAAGAATAAAGTTTAGTACATAATGTGAAAAAATATACTTCTTAAAGTTTCTTAAACATGGGTCTTTCTTTTCAGTCTTAGAAAAAAAATTCTACTGAGAGATTTTTCTTTTGTGTTTGCATTTGCAGTTATTTTGTATTTCAAAATTAAATTCAGGGAGGTTTTAACAACTGTTCATATTGCCAAGCTTAATGTACTGCATATTGGTATGAGAAAAAAGATGAGAAGCTAGAAACAAAAATATTTTGTTTTTTAAATTCACAGGAGCTACTGAATTCCAAAACTAATATGGATTCCAGAGAGTTTAAAAACGTCTATCTATATCAACTACATCCAGTAAATATTTTGTGACTACTTCTTTGTTTTCTTTTCAGTGCAAGATCCTATTGGTAGTGAAAGTACATTGCATTCAGGTAAGTCAAATGAATACAAGGCATAGGGTATTCAGAGAAATACTAGTTGGTGTTTCTTTTTCCCTTAAAAAACTGAGTGGCTTGCACTTATTAATTGCTTTTGCATTTCAAAGATCATGTTTTCTTCTAAGTTGTTATTGTGGTGATGATTTTTGAGTGCTCATGACTTTTCCAAACATACACAATTGGCTGTCATAACGGAGAGACTGGTGAGGTTATGAAATATCCTCTTTTTTCTGTCCAAGAAGAGAGATATGAAAACTAATGTAAACTGACAATCTCTTATAAACCAAACTTCATTGAGGCTGTAAGGAAAATGAGCAACAATGCACCTGTATGGCAACTCAGCCAGTGCCTTGTATGCATCAGACTGCCAGGACACTTAATGTTCTGCATTGTGTGAGAGGAACAGGCAATTGTGCAAATGCACTTTGAATGCAGGTGGGGCTCACACCATCCCTTGGTTCTGCAATATCAGTGTGATTTGAAACAGTCCTACCTTACATGGATAATGTGGGCAGCATCTTGCCTACACTGACAGTGGCATCAAGGGGCAGAGGGGCAGGAGACAGGGTGTCTGTGGCACTGATCAAGGGTCAGGGTGATAAGATACAGCATTCTGTCATAACAAAAATATTTTCAAATAATGAAGAAATGAAAGACAGAGGAAGTGCCTGTAGTTGTTAAGTGTATTTGGATGTGTTGTAATATATCACCAATTTCCAGACTGCAGATTGTTTGTGATATCAAATATGTGCCAAAAGAACCATAAGAACCACTCTAAATTAGGCAAGAATAGCTGTGGCATCCTGAATTACTATGTGACTACAGAATAACAACCAAAATTATTTTGCTAGTGAGTCAACTCCAAATTTAAAGTGTAGAAGGGTACCTGTTAATAAATAAAAAATACCTTTTGGGCTAAACTTGTGGTTGAAGTTCACAGGGGAAATTCTCAAGCTATTTATAATGCTTATAACTCTAGTCTGAGTTGTTAAGTCATTGATTCCTCTAATTATAAAAAAGTCTTTCTTTGAAAGATGAATTTGTTTATAAACCTAAACCACCAGAGAAATATGTCCTTAATGCACAGGTAATTGCATAGTCCCATTTTTTAAAATTTAAATTCTCAGTCACTTTTTCCTGTAGTGCAATTACTAGGTGTTTTCTTTTTGCATATGTGTGAAAAACATGCATATCTGTGTATATTTTCTGTGCCATTTTCCAAGTCAAGATCAAACTCTTTCTCTTGCATGGCTTATAAAATCAGCCAACTAAATTTTAATCTTAAAATTATTAAATAATTTCAAGTCAAATTATATTTGCTTAACAGTCATTTCAAGCATATTTCTATCCATATGAAAAGATAACCTTTATGAAGACATTTTTGGAAAAGAAGATGTATAGAGGTGTCTTTCTTCTACATGCATACTTTATAGATCCTGGTAAGATACCTGCTCACAGGTATGAGCAGTCGTATTAATGTGTTTTGCTGTTTATACAAATACTTTCTATTAATTATATGAAGAATACTTTCTATGCTGAATTTAAAGATAGAAATATTTTTATATGTGAACGATGTTTTTTGGTTTAAAATTAAATAGCAATCAGAGTAGATTTCATTTACCTTTATATTTTTACTAGTTCTGATCACTCATTTGGTCATCTGTAAATAATAGACTACAAATAAACATATGCTTCTGATAAAGCTAGACAAAAAATAACCTTCTAGTTCTTCATCTTTAGGATGTTTCTCTGTGACATTGTCACTATCCTTTATTTCACTATTTATATCCTTTATTTTACTCTCAAAAGAGTATGTGTTGTTTTCTGTTACTCCCCCTGTAGATTCCTCTAGAGTTACACCTATCAGTTTTCAAGAAAAGAGCAGATGTAAGAAATCAAGCCTTGGACTACTAGCCCTTCTTGCTTGGTAGGAGTCAATGATACTACCACAAGAGACCAAGCTTAAATATATTAGGGCTCTGGGACAAGGCTGAAGAGGTCAGGAACCAAGATTGTTCTCTATTATTTTGTCAGTGAAGCAAAAAGGCTCAGGTAGGAGCAGAGATACCCTGCAAGTCAACATCTGAGTGCACAGCAGGTGTTACATGCAAAGCTTTGGTTTTTATACTACTAATCCTTCTCTGAAGAATGAGCAATTGTTGGAAGATGGAAAACACCTGACAAAGTAAAACAGCATCCATTTTTCCAGTAGGCCTTCTAACCTACTGAGGTGGAGTTTAAACTAGGTCTGCTGGGGCGTAGTGCCTAATGTATGAAGAAAAGTTGAGACCCAAAAGACATTAAGTCTCTGATGGACAGCATAACTGGGGATGATGTTTCAGGTTGCCTGAAAAAAAAAAAAGAAAAGAAAAGAAAAACTGTCACTTAGGATGAAGTGAAAAATGCCTGTTAACAAATGTTTGCAACATGGAAAACAAACAGTTGGACTTAGAACTTTGTGACCAGTCACAGAGAAATATTTGCCTTATGATTACAGAACCATTGCGAGATAATACTTGTGGCTAAAGTTCTGCACTTGATGGATAAAAGTAATTTAAGAAGGACAAGACAGGAAATCAGGGATTCTATGCCTTGAAATTGGTGATGAGCCTGTCAGTAGCTTGCTTTTAAAGATCTGAGGAAAGATTTAATCACATTGGGTTTTGCTCAAAGGAAAACAGTAGTCACAACTATGAACTACAAAGGGTCAAAGACAATTTTTTTGCAAGTGATCAACAAACCTTTAGTAAAGGCATTCTGCTGGATCTGCTAATCGTGTATAAGGAAGAACTTTTTCAGGATGTAAAAGTAGAGGGAAGCCTTTACTGTAATGAACTTGAGGCTTAACGTTCGAAGAGAACAAAACCAAAATAAAATTGGAGCATGTTATATGAAAAGCATTATCTGAGAAATGTCCACATTATAATTAAAATAAAAACTGGAAAATAGTTTACTTTTTTTGACATTGTTTTATTTTCTTTGTTAGGGAAGCAAAGTAGAAAAGAAAATTCCTCGAACCTACTTGGAGTTTCCTAATTTTGCAGTTGATACTTTTTACAGATTTACATTTTGAAGATTCATATCTAGAGAATGAGATGAAGAAGAAGATATATAGTTACAAACTGGAGCAGACCATTTTTGAAAATATGGCTGATATTTCATCAGAACAAACTTTCAGATTCCAGGTTAAAAAAAAAAAATGTTCAGGCCATTTTCCAGGTTGACAATCTACATATTCTGTCGCTATGATAAACAGAGTAAAGACTCCATTATATTTATGTGTTTTATCACAACAGTAGGAGCAGATCCTGTGACAGGTGAAGTAAGGAATAGAGTCTCTGGGAATTACAGTTCATTCTCACAATCATATAACATTAATTAATTGCATAAGAATTTGAAGACAGAGATGTTTGTGGTTTGACTTGGTTTTAATGAGTGCTGCATTCTTGTAGGGGTTTTGCATTGTGGGTTCTGAAAATAAGATAAAATTTAATAGACTCTGTAAAAAAACAAACCAATACAGGAGATAACACCCTAATGTGGTCAATGTTTTTCATTTATGAGTAGGTCTGCCTGCAGCACCAGCTTACAGATATATGTAGGAGTCCATTCACTTGATTTTCTGATTGAAAGAAGAAATCTCAGCCTTTCTCCTTTCATCAAATCATGTGCATAGCTGAAGAATGACAGACATGCTGATATTTTGTTTTTACCCTTCTGTATGTAAGAGGTGAATGTTTATTTTTTGGCCCAGCTGATGACTATCTGTCTGTTTGGTATCATCAGTTTTGGTGTAAGTAGGATTGACATGATCAGTTTTGTGCAAACACCCTCTAAGACAGATTTTACTGTCCTGTTCATGCATGCTGCAGTATCCACATTTGGGTCTTACCAGACATAATTTGTGTAAGAGGTAGCTCTCAGGTCAGCCATGCAAGAAAGTTTGCCCTGAGAAAGAGAGAAAAAGAGGGCAAGATAGAAATCATAAGGGTGAAATAAATGAAATATACTAAGACCATAAAAATAAATACTTGGAAAAGAAATATACTGAGAGGGAGAAAGTTTTCTTAAGAGAGAGACACCTTTATAAAAGAGGGGTGGGTAGTGTATCTTTTGTTGCTTAAAAAGAAAAAAAAAAAGCTAAAATGGGAAACTTTGCATTCCTAACACAATATTTTTTCTCTATTTTAGTTTTAAGTTTTCATTTAAACATGTACAATATTTACAAAGAAAAAATCTTTCACAGAAGAATCCGTGAAAGAAAACTGATAGTACAACTAAGTGTTGAATAGCAGGTTTTTGACTATTATTTGGACTACTTGATGCTCTGAAGATGCTAGATTTGCCACTTTCCAATGGTTGAAAGTGGAAGTTTCCCAGTGAGTCAGCTTTCTTTGATAGACAAGGGCTACATAGATCTGGGAGCAGACAGTGGTTTGGATGAGTCTCAGAACATAATTTGCATAAAAAGAAAGTGCAAATTGTCAAACAATGTGTGTGTCACTTTCACTTTTCTAAACAATCCATTCTAGATGAAGGGGACTCTCTCTGTGTTGTTTGCTTACAGTTTTTAAAGTAGTTTGTTGTTTGCCTACCACTTTTAAAATGATTTGTTGACTGTTGGAGCCACCAAATAGTTGCCTAACTAGGCAAGTAGTGGAATTTTCCCACAAAACAGAAATAGGTTTTCTAAAATCTGTGAGTAAATAAGTACTACTGTTTAAACAGCTTCACAGGGAATTATATGTTTGTCCATAGATTTTAGTGCAGGAATAGTATATGGATCAATATATGTCCTGTATACGGCAAGAAGTATTTTAGTGCAAGTGGTGTATTTTACCTCAAAGAATTTTACAGTAAACCTAACAGCTGTGTAAAGTATATATGGAAATATACTCTGACTTTTCAGCAGTTTCCTCCATTCCCAGATGTTCCCAGATGCCTGATACTTTGAACAGAATGTGTCATAGCGTGTTCATCAATTTGTATACACCATTATACATAAATTGTTATTTAAAAATGAATAAAAAATAGAAAAATTAGGAAAACCTTAAATGTGAATGCATCATTATGCATTTATACAACGTAATATGCCTTCAGAAAAAAAATTTAACCTGCCTGGAAAACACTCATCATTGCCATCTTTCAGCAACATATGACATGTGAGTCTGTTAGTAACAATGTCTCCATAAAAATTGCATTGAGGAAGTTGAATGGTTGCTTCACTGCCTTTGACTAAAGTTTGCTGATGTGAAGTTCCTAACTGACAGCTCTAAGCTTTAAGAGTCAGACTGGGTCCTTTCAAATTCCCAAGCCATATCACCAGTAAATTGGACCTTGTCAGCCATATTATGGTCTGAAATATGCAATTTTTTTTCTACCAATTTCCTTCTTCAATAACATTCCAAAAGACTTTTCATGAAAAAGTCCCATGGGTATAATTTGGGTTCCAGGATGCTGACTATTTGTGAAATCAAGCTATATACAAAGAAAATAACAAGTGAGTTGAATTCAACTGTTATGGGGAATATTGCTGCAAAATTATAAGTTAAGTCCAAAGAGCAAAGGAAGACCTCATGCTATTGAAGAAAAGGGAGGGTCTATTTCCCAGAGTTTCCTGCTGTCAGCAAGTGAAATCATGGGGCTTGGAAAGCTTTGCATTTACCAGCACAGCAGAAAAGTAGTCAGTCATTTATTATATATATTGCTTCACCGTGTAATCTCTTATTGTTTAGCAGTAGTAGAACTGTCAGATTAAAAATAAATATTTAATGACTTGTAACAGTAATGAGTTCTTGTTTTGATGTATAATCCATTATTAAACTCACCAAATGTTTTTTGGGCTAACGTATGTGGGTCAGCATTAGGCCTTTGTAAAATACAGCTTTCTAGCCAGATGGTTAGAGGTTGTCATTAAATTAGCTTAAATCAGTCGGTATCCAATCAGTTAATCTCGTGTACTATAAATGGCAGATGAGTTTTCTTTGTACTGATTATGCAACACACAGCATCTGCCCATTTTCTGGTTGACTGGATCCTGTCTGAAATGGTCATTTCCCCAAACCTGCTACAGCCAATCAAAAACCTGCCCAGTTTGCAAGAAGACTGCAGGCATATGGCTATTCGGCTCATACTTTCACCATAGGGTGCTCAGCTATTATGTATGAGCATGGGAAACTGTGCACGATGAAGTCATTAAAGTGCTGAACGGTGAGAATTACGGCCATGTTACACGTAAGGACAGCCCTGCAGAAAATGCTCATCTGTATATATATTCCAGCTGAACAGTTATTTTATGAATGGCATTTAGTTTCTCATGATGTGGGAGAAAACTGTCATTCTTGAATTATTTGATTCATATGAATGTAGTTAAACTTTCTTGCAATCATAATGTTCTTGTTAAGCCATTTGGGAGCGTGGATTTGTAGTGTTCACGTAGATTCCTAAAATAAAATCCTGCAATTTGAAAACAAAATTACTTGGAAAATAGTCAAAAAGCTGGATGCAACCATCATTGGATGGTTACTGTGCAAATAACATACCATCAATTATTTTCCCATATTCCTTCTGTAGGAATGTTGAACAGATGCAGAGCTGCTATCTGGATGCTTAGACTACAACCTTAACAAGACAAGTCTCAATCTTATTAACAGTGGTAATCACAAGTACTCTCCATATTTTATTTACTTAATAATAACTCTTAAGTAGATATTAAATATCCAAAAAGGAATTTCTGAAGTATGTATTTTCTTATTCAAATATCATTCTTGACACTATGGTACAGTAAACAGAGTAATTGCAGAATGGTGGCAGTCAACAGTGGTAGTGGATTAAAGAAGCATAAATAAGACAAAACTGTAGAACTCCTAGTAGCAATTATTATTAAAAAAAAAAGAAGTAGGTACTCCCTACTTATATATCTATCCAAAAAAACCCCAAACAAACAAACAAAAAAAACCCAATTACTTTTGAGTAGGACATCATGGATAGTTGCAGAAAAGACTGTGGTTCAGAGTTCTTAAGATTTATATGTTACATGGTAATATTACAGGTGCATGTTGTAATAGTGTTGTACCTGCTTTTCATAACTTTACTGGAAATAGAAAGCAAAATTTTTTTCACTGCACTTCACCTTTGAAACATAAAAATGTCCATAAATTGCATTTAGAAATTTTATTCATATTGTTGAACAAATGTGTCTATTTTCTTAAGAAACAGAAAAAGTCATCTACAGAAACATTCTTTAAATTAGTAAATTCCAGAAGTAATTACAGTGTTAAATAGAAAATTCTTAGCACAAGAATAGTCTTAGACTGCATACACACTGAAAATATAACTTCATTTATGCTGCTGCTTTCTATTCTGTGGCAGATGGATTACATGGATGAGATGTTTCACAGAGAAATGCTTTTATCCAAAGCAGAGATTCATAGAACTATCTGTCTGAAGGAGACATTGACTCCCAAGTTATACCCTTGAGTAGGAAGTTTAATAACACCTGTGATTTATTCTGTATATTTATTATAAGGCAAACTAAATTTCATTTCCTGACAGTTTGCATCTACATCAAATGTCCAGAAATGGCAAAATGAGACAATGAGGAAAAGGTATTCTTGTATTCCTTTCCATATACTTATTGACAGAACAGTGGACAATATGGCACTCCTGCTCGAAGCCTTTGCTTCCACCTCAGCGATATCTCAAGTAACTAATATTCCAACTACAGATTCATATTTCTGCCCCAAATCAGTAGTAGCCTAACCTGTTGATAAAGTAATGAACTTCCATGCCCGTCCCAGGTTGGACTGAAGGTGGAAAGGGTATGAGGAGGCATGAGAGACATGGAATTATATGATAGTTGGGTTGGAAGGGTCCTTAAATATCATCTAATTCCAACCACCCACCAGAGCATGTTACTCAGAGCCCTATCCAGCCTGGCCTTGAACACTGTGTATAGGAGACTTGTGAAGGAGTTTTCATGAGCCATTTTGTCTGTTGCACCATTAAGGAAAGTTCTGAGGAAAACATCCACTAATCTCTGGCATTGATATTGAGAAAACTTTCACCTCTTTTCTTCTTCTGTTCTTTGTATCACACTTCTACTGCAATCCTAGGGTGGTTTCCAGAGGTATCCACACATGACACAGAAGGGACACATCCTGGACAGCATTCCTGGGAAACAAATAGATCATGAACACAGCTGCTTTGAGAAGTGAGCCCTGAGGGAGCTGGGCAGAGACAGACACATCTGTGCTGCCTGAAGGGTGACTGAAGTCAGAAGCATAGGAATGTCTAATAGGAGAAAATAAAACAGCTGAATATATTGAAAGTGACTAAAAGAAAATCAGTGTATGAAAATACATAAGATGTTTTAAATCTTTTACCCAGCTGATTGAACCTATCTGGAAAAAAATGCTTTTTCCATAACATCCACAGCTTCAATGATTTCCAGTTAATATACAGAAATACATGTGATGTAATATAACCAGAACTTCAAAATAAGAAATGGTGCAATGTACAGACAGAAATGTGTTCCTGTGTGTTGTCAACAGAATATGAACATAGATTGTCATCTGTAAAGCAATGCCATCTTATAACAGCACAACAGCATACAAATGTCAGCTCTGCTGCACCTAGCAACTTATCAACTACTCCTGAAACCTGACAGTGAACAGCAGAAAATAGGAGCCATTCACTAGAAACAGATAATCCCCTCTTTGTCCTGATCCAACTCATTTATAAAGGAGTCCATTACTCAAGTTTTTTCTTGGGTAACTCTCTTTTCCATATTGATACTTTTGATTTTTTTTTTTGTCTAACTTTTTTTGAGTTTCTCTTAATAACATGATTATTACACATTTTACCATGATATGACATATAAGTCCTTATCAAAAGATTCAAAATTTGGATGGTTTAAAAAGTCTCCTTTCCTATTCATACAGTAAATGAAGTAATGAAATGAACTTATGCAAAACTTTGTTGCTATTAAGCAGATGCATAATGTATTAGTGCTTTGTTGTTTTTACAGCTAAATTCAGAGACCCCAGGACTTAGAAAAATTCTCATCAATAATAGAGAGCAACTAAGAAAAGCCAGTATCTGCACAAAAGATAAAAGAATGCAAGAGAAAAAAAGTTACTTTCTTCTTGTCTGTTGAAATGTGGAAAATGACCTAGATTAAATTTTTCATGAAAAATTGTGAAATACTAAGTTTTGCTAATTTTTAGGGAGGTATATTTAAACTCTGTCATTTTTTGGGAATCTATCTCTTGACAGACACCTTAGGTCAGTCTTATGTGAATCTTTCAGTATTTTTAAACCTTATCTGGCAAAGATAAATTACTTAAAAGAATGAGCAGAAAATATAGACAATGTCTTCCCTCCTATGTTCATTCTTTTCCTACATGTTTTTCTCCCACTTCACACTCTAAAATATAAATATTTATTAGGATTATTTAATGTTATCCTCTCAAATTATTCTTCATCTGACTGAGGTCTGAATGCCTGAGTGCACTTAATTTCAAGCTTTTAATGAATGCATAAATTAGAATACTTAGGCTCAAAAGAGAGACAAAGGTGACTAATAAGAGGAATCAGCTTTATAGTATCAAACAACAGTTCAACCCATGTAAGATCTCGTTCTCCCTCTAAAAGTGATTTATTTTTCTTCACTAGTAGAACATTCCAAGGACAACTGGTTTTTTTTGTATGAGTGCCTCAGCCAAGCGCTTCAAGGTAGATGATTCACTGAAGTGTGCTCACCATCAGGGAGTGATTCTATTACAGTGTGATTGCATTAGGATATCAATACCACTGAGAAAAGTTTTTTCTAATGAAAATTCTCAACCTAAAGAACAAATAAAATCTACTTTTCCCCACTTTTCAAGAAAAATCTAGAAAAAATCTCAAACTGCTAGAAACAATTTAGTTTGTGATCATGAGCAGCACTGTGAAAGTCAGAATTTGGGCAATTTGTATGGATCACTGAAGCTTGAAGAGAAAGACACTGAAGGTGGGCTGGATCATTCATTCTTCTTTCACATTCTGTCTGCCTCTATCATTTAATCTGTAAGAAATCAGGAAAACAGACATCTGTA
This sequence comes from Dicaeum eximium, assembly GCA_013396995.1. Lineage (NCBI taxonomy): Eukaryota > Metazoa > Chordata > Aves > Passeriformes > Dicaeidae > Dicaeum > Dicaeum eximium. Next base: position 322,473 of record VWZP01001424.1, on the reverse strand, counting down.
CATCTACAAATAAAACCCCTGATCAATTGAGTTTTATGCTCACAACCTGCCATTATTATTTTAACAATATTCAGCTAATTTAATTTTGGAAAATTGCATATTTATTGCTTGAAAATTTAGATTTCTAAATTTCTACTGCAATGTCAGTATGATAGACAGTCCTTAAAGTTCTAAGTCAATTGCTTTAACATGGTAAGATTCCCAATTGTTTTTACACTCAGCTTTGGTTCCAACTTAGAGCAACCAAAAGTCACCAGTGACTGTAAATTCCCAGTGCTAGGAACAGTATCTTGATTACTCAAGTATGCAAAGCCTAGCATATTACAAGACTCCATAAGATCCTGACAATCTCTAAGTATCTTCTTTATTTATCTCCTTTACAAATTTTAGGTAACAGAATACATGAGTACATGAATTTACTAAATGGACAACATATAGAACATTTAATAGATTATTCAGAAGTGATATTGTAACAGTAGCAAGTATCACAATTTTTTTTCTGACACTGACAAATAGAAAAATCTTAATAAATTATGAAATAAATTATCATAGGCCATAAGCATGAATAGCATAATCATGAACAAAGTAATACCAGAAATTTTAATATTGCTATAGGATGCTATTCTTATTACAAACATACAAATAATATCCAGTACATTTATCCAAATTACAAGGAAAGCATGTAATATGGCAGGGCTGAATAAATACCTTACAGAGATATAAAGTGTATGAAAAGTAATAAAAAAGCAGTGGAAATATTTGAATTGTTAAATTTCTTGAAGCTCTAAAAGTAGAAAAAAAAGGAAAAATGGCCAATTATTTTGTTGAACAAGCAAAGAAAACCATGTGTAACTTTTCAGATTCGTAAATAAGAAGATATAAGTGGTGAGACCAGTCATAGTGGACAAAATAGGATGGAGTTTAAGCCAAATACGTAAGAACTAAAAAACTAGTATTTTACCTCACATATATAAGGTAATATTTATCCACATGTTAAAATACATGAGTGTAAAAACTTATCAGAAAAGACTAGAGTAACTGCAATTGAGAAAGATAGAAATAATATTCATATTGCTTAATATTGCAAAATAATAGTCCGTTTACAGAATAATAGCAATGACTTTTTAATGAAATCATCAATTTCTGATGCCTTACTAGAAAATCACAAATATTTTATCCAAATATATACCCCTTGAAAAATTATAATCCCATGAATTTGCCTTCAAATCTAGCACAGTTGTAGAACATATTTTGAATCACAACAGAATAGATCAGCTGGGCATGAAAAGTAAATTACCTCAAGAATTTAATCAAATGTTGATGAAATTACTTTAACCTAAGATTGTTCTTTAATACATTAACTTAGTAATAGAAATCTGCCTAAACTTAGCTGAAGATACTGAGGATTCAGCCATACTTTCAGGCTGGCGGGTAACTGACACTTCATCCAGTGGATCTCTCATCACAGCTGGATGCATCTTCTCTGGATTGCTGTGTGTACAGTTTGCATAATTAGTCTTAAATTCACTTATTTCACATTCCCAAAGAGCATCTTGAGAGGTTCAGAGGCCTGGGAATCCAAATGGCAGACTTTAGAGTGGAAATCCTTTATTATCCAGGTAGTTGGAGTAACCTTCCCTGTCTTGCACATTTCTAAGTTTTGGTTTATGTTCAGTATCTTTCTATTCCTCTTAGGCTGCTCATCCCTGCTTTCACCTTCTGGGAATGTTCATTTTTTAATTAAATCTTTCTTGCAATTCCTTGTCCACACTTGGCTATCTTTCAGCCATGGATGAATGACTTTATGCACTACAGAATGTACCTTTTAATTTGCAAAGATTATCCTTGAAGATCAGCCCTGGCTTACAATCTTCACAGTCAAGACTGCACTGTCTTCAGTCATTCAATCAGTTCATCCTTTTTCCTTTCTGTGATTAATGGCCCCTGTTTGTATTCTTAGCTACTAATAAGTAAAGCATGTGTATTTTTCATCAGAAATAATGTCTCTATCTTTCCCTATTTTTTAAAACACAGTTCCATTCTTACCTTAGTATGCCTTTAGAGAAAAGATGAAAATGCTTTACAGGCATCTCCTCCACAATATTTCATATTGGTCTTGCTCTATATCTAGAATCAAAAAACTCTAAAACTTTGGCTCTGACTTGTTTTTCACATCTGGTACCACTGCACATAACACAAGAAATAAAATAACAAACAAAACTATAAAACTACAGAACTACCATTACGAAAAGAGTTCTGTTGGCATTCTATGGAACACATTTTTTATAAACAGTTCACCCTTACTTGGATTTTTTTACTTTACCAGTTTCTGCCTCATTATTCATCTGCCTAGAGCCATCAAACTGCTAGATTTTTGCTCATTAAAACTGATTGTTGTTACTGGACTGAGATCCACAAAAAGGAAGGAAAAATAAAAGAAAATAGTTTTAAAGGTTTTTCTCTTATCTGTAGAGTTTTTTCAGTAAAAATCAGCATATATTTAAAAAAAAAATCTGGTCTCTTTTCTAAACTTATTTTCACCATTGCAAACAAACAGGAATTCCAATGAAATTAATGTTATAATTAACTCTTCTGTAAGCATATTTGTTTGCTTATCCTGTTTGATTGCGTCTACAACCACTTGAGTTTCAGAAACAGGCGTTGTCTATATTGGTCCTTTCTAAGTATCTCTAGATGGACTCTCTTCATAAGACTACTACTTTATTAACAATATCACTAATATTATAAATCTGTAGCATTGGTACATCTTGAAGAAACCCCTTCTGTGAAAATAAAGTACATTAATAATTTCTATGTGGGCCCAACTAGGAAAAGGAAAGCTAAATATTTTTTTTAATATGAGCATCATATACAATTTTCACAAAGTTAAGTTTCACGCAAATTGCATTGCATTAACACATTGTTACGGATAATATATTTTACACTGAGACATTTAGTTCTTTATTCTTTGCTCCTGTTAAAAAATTTAAATGTAATTTAAATTTAAATAATGTAATTAAGAATTTTGCCAATGCAACTCCAGCTTTTTAGCCATGGGCTGTTACCTCTCTAAAACAATGGTTTGCTAGTCCAAATCTAAGACCTAAAGGGCTTTAAAGGAACTTGGAATCAGTGAGTATTGGAATATATCTTTTATACTATGATTATTTTAGTGCTTGGAATTTTGAACTATTTTCTAAAAACAAGTAAAACTATGGGTTGCAGACATGATTTCAGATATCAACAGTTAAACTAAGCAAGAAAATAGGAAGCCAATATATATTAAATTATTAAGCATCTGAATTTTATTGTTATTCAGATGTCGATGAATGTGCATGAATAGATAAGGAATATTCTGTGTGGATAAGTGTGAGCATTATGATTATTCTGCTTGTGTCATTGCTTGTGTGCATAAGAGTACCACAATCCTACTTAATGTCGCTTACAGCCCTTCTATGATTAAATTACTTATGCTTTCCACTTTGTACCTTTACATCTATTATACTGTGAACAAAACTATTACACTGTACAAGTTAGCTGACTGTGACCCTAGTTCAACAGTGTTTATTTTATTTGTCTTGCTTAAATTTGTAGGCACCGTGTACACATTGAAATGTTTTGCTTTGTTGAACTGAGATTTATATATACTTAATGTCAACACTTCAATGTCTGCTTATATTTGCACTCAAAGCAGATTTTGTATCTTAAGGTAAACATTGATAGCTCATTATCAACCAGCAATAGATTAACTAGAATCAGATTTTTTTTTCCTGTTTCCCTTTTCTAGGTATGATGTATTACCATACCACTATTATTGGATTAGCAATACTAAAAAGAAGAAGCATTAAATCATGCTGTTATGAGTACTTGTATCTAGCACATTAAGTAAGCAAAAAAAAATTATATCAAAAGCAATAACAATAAAGTTTGGAGGCTGTATTCTAAAAATATTTGAGCATACATGTTCAAGAAGAACTCAGTCTAATTCTGTTCAATGAAATACATTTTATTTATTATATGTTTCAAGTATCATGAGATACACAGCAAAAAATATTTGACAGAAAGAAATGGTGAATGAAGAGTTTATTCTTTAGAAAAAAACTTCTAGGTGGCAAACACTGTAAGGTTAAGTTTACAAATAATAAGGCAATGCAAAATACATTAAAACTCGAAGCTTTTCCTTTGATGCCAGATTAAAATTCTAGGACAGAAATTCAGGTCAACAAATCCAGGTCTGACAGAGACCCTGAGGGGATCTACTGTCTTAACCAATCATTTATTTGTTTTGCTCCTATGATACGGGAATGTCTTGATGCATAATACTTTTAAAAATGAAGACACACAGGAGAACTACCAGTAAATCCACAATGTAAGGTTTTTAGCTTTGACTTAGTAGCCTGAAGACTTTGGTCTAATCTAGAGTTCATTTATTTTCAATGCCAAGTGAAGGGAAAAATGGAATGAGTTTGAACAAAGATGCCAGAGGGATCACCTGCAAATGCCTGCAGCAGGAATCTGCCTAGGACACAGACTTTTCCAGTCTTAAGGTACCTGCTGTGATAAACTTTTTCCATGCTCCTGTGGTCACTGGTAGGAAGCAAGCAACAAGAGTGTAACAAGTAGTTTTGACTGTGCAATTAAGTTTTCCTTTGTGGAGTTAAAAAAATATATAGGAATGGTCAAATTAAATGTATCAGCTAATGTGGTATTTGATAAAAACCTCAACCTTATATGGCTTGAATAACCCACCACAAACCTCCAGACTTGGACAGCTAAGTCTAATGTGCTGGAAGCCAAACTACTATGACTTAGATACAGTGAAACAGAAAATTTGGAGGTGAACCAGTATTTGGCAAAGTAACAATATACTTAGTAGTCCCACATGGCAGAACTAGAAAACTGTTATACTAGCTGCCTTTCAGTGCCAGGTATTGATCTTGCCATATGATATGATGCTTACTGGATCAGCTACCAACAGAAATGGATTTAAATGCAGACTGTCATTTTTGATTAAGACATATTCATATGATATATATTATATATATTTATGAATTTATACTTTTATATTTATATATAATATATATATATAATTCTTGCCTTTTAACTTATATGATAAATAAAAGAAAATTAAAGCCATTAAAACTGAAAAATGGCACATTATTGGGTGGTAACACTTCTAGTCTAGTGGTTAATAGCAAAACTTATCTAGGGAAAAGAAAACGAATACTGATTTAGGAAGGAAAAAAAGTCAAAGGATAAAAAGGAAAAAACAAACTGTATTCCTGAAATAGATTACATAAATATTTAAGCACTTTTTTTTTTCTGTAAAGAATATGAAAACATATTCTGACCAAATGTATTTCTGCTTTATCCTAGATAGAATTATAACAAGCTTATTTAGCTCTATGTAGCCAAGCCATAAACATTGCTATATTCCAAGTTCTCAGCAGGCACAATATGTCTACATTTTTAAAAACACCAGACCTCCTGAGGTTGTGGTTATAATGAGCAATACATAAGAGAATTTATTTACATGAACCGCTATGGGTTACATCTTTGTAGCATGAAATTGAAATGCCCAGTAATTTTTCATAAAGAAATAATTGGGTGCCAGATATTTAGTGGACATATATCACATGTTTTGATATTGGTAACCAATGCAATGTCTCTCAGAATGCATGAGCTGGGCATCTCCATCAGTGAGATCCTCTACCTTTAAGATGGGTGTTAGATTTCCTCTCTAAAAGGACGTAACTGTCAGAAGAACAAGGTTTGTCTATTTGCCTATTTATGTAATATTTGAAGGCAGAAAGGAAGAAAGATTAGAAATCTGTGTAGAAGGAACAATACTCTCCACATTTTGTGTCTGAATCAGTATATTTGCAAAAGGCATCAAGAGCAGAGTGAGACAAATAGTTTGTTCATTACACAGTAGTTGTATTGGCAAGATGCAAGTTTTTGATATTGACTTCCTGTTACCTGACATATTTATATACTAAAAAGAAAAAATAAGGGGAGAAAAGCAGATAATTCTACAATAGTATAGACAAAATACTGTACTACTCCTCATAAGAGGCAAACAAAATGACCTCACAAGAACTTCAGACAACTAATTACATTATTTTCATATTTACAGCTCCCAAATTAATGAAATCATGCCCTCAATTCAATCATAATTGTATGCTGACAACCCTTTGCAAGTATTGTCCTAGACTTTTTTAAAAAAAATAGAGTATCATCTTTTCCATGAACTGTCTCTTTCTATAGAATAAACCTCATCTTTTCAGACATAGATATGCTAAATATTGAAATGATAAGTCCTTGATTTCTAACCCTCTTTGATACGAGGCATGATGTGTACTATTCTCAGGACATATCAAAGCCCAAGGAAAGACAAAGGCTGTGAGATTGGTGCCAGGCAGCTATTGTAGAAAATTCTGTGGTTTATAGGTCATGTTTCTGGAAGCAGTATCAAAGTGAAGTGTTTTCAGTTGCCTGCTATGCCTTAGGCTCAGAATGAGTTGATTGTGAAAGGGTTATTCAGTCTGTAAAAAAATCCCCAACCCATTGTGTCTCTACTGGAGTGAGCATATTTAAAGAAAAATAAAATTATCATTGGAATCAATAAAAAATGTTTCCTAGTCTCTTGAGAACCTTAAGAAAAATAGATCATTAACATTAGAGTGATATGATCTTTTTATTAAAGAAACTTAAATAAAATGAATATTTCAATTGCTTAAATAACAGTTCCTATGTTTACATGAAAATATATAATCTTAACTTCATGTGGAATGTGCTTCATAGGGGGAAATAGAAAACTATCTTCTTTAAGGGATATAAATCTGCCAATACAATGTTTAGATACAATTGTAAACAGCAAAATTAATATATTTGAATTTTAAAAAAATTTGAACTTTTAAAATTTAGACTCTCCTAAATTATTAATTTAAATTTAATTTAAACACAGTATGTTTTTCAGGAGTATGGCTGGCATTTTCGTAAAGAACTCAGACAAATATCATTATGATACTATGCTAAGTTTTTTCAAAGCTTTATAAAGCATATAAAATGTCTTTACTTTAAGTAAAAGTATTTATAAAAGTATTTATAAAATACTTTACTTTAAGTAAAGTATTATTTCTTTTCCTGTATATATATAGATATGATTGTCCCCTGCAGCAGTTTTCATATTTCTATTATTTGGTTAGCAGCATAATATTTTTTATTTCAATGTATTGTGAAATTCCATGTAACAAACCCCTATGCAAAGAGAACAGGAGCAGTATAAAAATAACTTTTCTAAAAAATTGAATACTAAAGTTTAACTTCATTAATACTAATACTAGATTTCTGTTTTAATCCTATAAAATATGGACATTTGAAATTAGTTTTTAAAAATAATTCTACCAAGATTTCTTTTCCAGGAGGACCTCAGCATATATATATGTGTGTGTGTGTGTGTGTGTATATATATATGTATATATTACATTATATACTTTTTGAAATTTACAGTCTTTTTCTAAGAAGATATTTAGGATTTTGTGGTGGTTTTTAATGAAAATTTACTTCAAAGTGTGTCAGTAGATTAATACACAGATGAACTGACCTGCTGATCTCTGAAATACTGAAAATATAATTATGGTACTTGAATCTAAAGATGATCTCATTTACACCTTCAAGAAAATTTTATCATCCTTGTATGATGAAGGATTTTGCTTTCTTTTTAATTATTCATTTAGTTTCCTTGTATGTACTTATTTATACTGTTTTGAAAGATAAATGTATCCTTAATATTCTCAAAATATAATACTATCATACTATAGTATGATAGTATCATACTATCATCCTCAGATTACAGTTTGTAAACCTGTAAACCTAAGGCTTACAGGCCTTAGATGTTCTGATTGAGTTAAACGGGAATCTTTATTAATTTATTGAGCTTTGCTTCCTTTACCAATATTTTTCTTGCTGAGTTCAACAGAACAGAAAGTTTGCCCTTCCCTCCCCTATTCCCCTTCAACTCTCCTCCCTCTTTTGCAATTCTTTTTTTTCTGTTGACAAAGACAATTCCTGCTAGGTCTTGCTTGTTGATACATTCTTTTATCCTCAAATTGAAGAATTTTGTTATGTCTTAAACAACAAAACAGGCTTTTGAATCTCAAACAATTGCACTCCATTTTATAAAGCTGCATTGGCAATATTTCAAAGCCATGTCTGCAAGCATCTTAAAATCTTTCACACTGCTATGATATGATGCATAAAACTTCAGGTGTTTTGGCTTATCTGAGAAGCAGGTGGTCCTTTATTGCAACCTTAATTACTACCAGAAAAAATCATCCACCTGTGAGCAGTGAATAAAAGATTAGCTTTTAGAACTTGCTGTCATGCGGAAGAAGGAAAAAAGGGTGAAAGTAAGAATATTTGTGCAAGAAAATTGGAACATGATGGATACAAAATGTTTGAAGGTTTTTGCTTTATTTTGAAAGCAAAATTCAGTTTTGACAGTCACCATGCAGTCTGCTTCTGTAATCTTCATACTACTGTGTTTTAGAAGAAACCAACATCTAAATAGAAATAGAGATATAATTCTCCTATCTTAATGTTACTTTAAATATTTCAACCAAGATAACTACCTTAGTGTGCTCTTTAAGTCCATTGGAGAGAACAAGATCACAGAATCATTGGTTGGTTGAGGTTGGAAGGGATCTTGGGAGGTCATCTGGTCCAACCACTCAGCTTAAGAAAGGCCACCTAGATTTAGCTGTCCAGGACCACTTCCAGGTGGCTTCACAACCTCTCTTAAACAACCTCTGTAGGGTTCAGTCACCCTAATAGTGAAGAAGTGACTCCTGACATTCAGAGGGAATATCCTCTGACTCAATTTATGCCCATTGCCTCCAGACCTGTCACTGGACAGCTCTGTGAGTACCTTGCCCTGTCTTCTTTCCAGCCTCCTCTCAGGCTTTTGTATATGCTGAAAAGATTCCCCCAAGTCTTCTCTTCTGTAGCCTAAGCAGTGTCAGTATGTCAGCCTCTTCTCACAGGGAAGATGTCCCCAGTGTGTCCATGTCTCTTATAATGAGAAGCCTGGAAATAGACACAGGACTCCAAGTGTGGCCTCATCAGTGTTGAGTAGAGGGGGAAGATCACCTCCCTCAACCTTCTGGCATCTCTCCTAATGCAGCTGAGGATATCACTAGACTCTGTGTGGCAAGGGCACATCGCTGTGTCATGGTTTGTCTCCTGCTAGACCTCATCTACATTTAGTATGATAAACTGCATTCTAAAACTTCTTATTCTTCTCCACTGCCAATGAAGAAAATTTAAAGTGCATTAGTAAATATTGCAGTATGTAGACCAACTTATTACTCTAATGCCAGTTGAAAGTTTGCCTGAATTTCAGAGCATCTTAGGTAGGATTAAACATCTGTTTTTACAGTACTGAATGTAGTCAGTACTGTATGCCTGTATACCGAAATCTCATACCTGCACTATAGGGACCTGAGACACCTGCAGGAAGACATACATGTGTTTTCTCTGGAAAGAAGGGTAGTAATCAAGGAAAATATTCTAGATATCAAAAATGGTATTAGATCTGTTTTTAAGAAATGTGTCTTCATGCTTGGTGTGAAATCCAGCAGGTTACAACTAATAGTTCCAACACATATCAAAATTTATTCAACATTCAATTGCATGTGATGGAGAAATATTATTTCAAAGATATCCACTGAACCCAGCAGATCTGAATCAGGATTTGTGGAAACGATTCACAGCAAGGAAACTTGGAATAATATTCCAGGATCCTTTAAATGGCACTAGACATCATTTTTTCTACAAATAATGCAATCAAGGCATAGGTATTTATATCTGAGTTCTAGATGAGGATCAGTCACAGAAACCTGGCTGGTCTCCAACAGCTTCTCCTCTAGCAGCTGCTCCAGAAGGGCACGAGCATAACATAAATCTTCTACTTAATCTATTTTGAATAATCCTGACATCTCAAGTAGCACTAATGGTTTAGTCAAAAGTGCATACATAATCAACACTTTTTACCATTTGACTTTTCCCTAGGATATCTGATACAGGACAAGAAGATACTACTTGGTATGTATGAGAATACCAAGGGGAGGATTTATCTTGAGTGAAACCTGCCTTCTAGGCAGAGTGCCCCAAATCATCTTAAATTGCCAGAGTATGTGTGATCAAATTAATCAAGCCTGCAGCAAATACAGGCAGTAAAGTAAAAGGCTTTCTCAAACGGTTTCATCACAGAAACTATTTATAGGCCATTAGCAGCTTAGTACAACTGTTGGCAGAAGTTAATGTTAGATTAAAGCACTGATGCTAGTTGAGGTATGATGGATGTTCAAGACCACAGAACATTACAGACAGACAATTAGGATTTGCAGGAATGCTACATTCTTCTGGGCAGCAGATGTTTGTTAGGATAGCCCACCCCACCTGAAATGGCTGGGCAGATGAAGTTCAATTTTGCCTTAAGTTCACTTCATTGCCAGTAGACACCTACAAATATGCAACTGCATTGAGCTTGAAATACTGACAAAGCCAGAAATCAGGTGAATTGCTTGTAGACATCCCTGCACAAATATATCTCATTTTAGGTGTGTTTCTCTAGACTTGAATCCAAGCCAAGATCCTACATATTTGTAATTCTTCAGAAGCTGGCAAGGAATTACTGGTTTATGCATCAAAATCTTTACAAAATCTTTTGTGTGTACCTACCTTCTCTACCTCACTGGAAAAAGCATACATCTGAAAGAGATGTATTTTATTCTGTTGGCAGGGGGTTTGTTTGTCTGCAATAAGTGAGATTAATAGTAGTGCCAACACTATGAAATTAATTACAATTTTTATTGCAAAAAAATGGATTTATTACTTGTATGATGGATGCCATAATTGCAGAGGTCTTTTAGTATTGAAGTATTTTTCATAAAAATATTATCTCTTCAGATACTTATACGTAGGCAAGGGAAGATATTAATTTTTCATTTGACAGGGACACATTTTTGGATGTTTCTGTCACAGCAGATTTTTTTAGCAACTGTTACTATCTTATATAATTTTCTGGAAAAGACAGGTACTCTAAGTAAAATAATAAAAACATTTTTTAAATGGCAGCATTCCCTTCCTTGTATTTCAAGTGGCAGGTGCTAATCTTAGTTTTAAAGCCAGTAGGTTCTTGTTAGCAGGTGTTTGAGTGAATTGATTTGAACTATGCCAGTTTTCTAGTAAACAATTATATGCCTGTGGTTCTTTTGATGGCTATAATACACTAATTAAAACAATATTTCATTTTCTCATCTTATAACAATTACAAAACAAAAAAACATGCAAGTGTTTTAAGTACCAGTAGTTATTGTCTCTAGAAGTGCAAATACTTTTATAATATATGTGTAAGTAAAACAGAGTTTGCTATGTGAAAATTTTCATGCTGTGTCAGTCTATTAATCCTAAAAAGCTCAATTTGGATACCAAATACCACTATAATGTTAGTCGTTCCAGACTCTTTAGTGTCCAATTAAGAGAGTATTAACTGCATAGACACATGAGAATGTCTCTGAAATTATATGTTCTTGAGCAGATAACTTTGTGGGGCCTGATTCTAAATATTAACAAGCTTTGACAGGCTGAAAATTCATTTTGAGTAAGCAGAATTCTGAGGGACGTTTTCCGATGGTCATTTTGTTACTGTAAAATTGTGAATGCAAATTAGAACATAAACTTGAGAAAAATAATTTATATTATTTAAAAGGCATAAGAAAAAGGAATAAATATGAGATGCTAAGAAATAGTGATATATAAGTACACAAAAACTGGGTATAAGGGCAGATGTAAGTTGTTAGGGTCAAAGGGAATAAGAGTATGGACAAAGACTGAGGGAAAATAGAAAACTGATTTAAATTGGCAATATTTAGGTGTCATTTGGGAACCAGTACAAGAGATCCCATCAGAAACCAAATAAATTTACTACAGGTACTTTTAGAAAGTTATATAATTCAGATTAGTTTAGATCAGTGAGATCTAGGAATTTTTAAATGATACCAAAGTAGAATATCATGATTTTTTAATAAAGGTAAAAGAAAATATCCATGGCCTCAAAAGAGATAGGTTGCTAACAAACAGTGACTGCAGACAAGATTCCCTTCTCCATCACAAACGCTTCTTTCCTTTAACTATAGCTAGTGAACAAAGTGGGAAGAGTACTCAGTACTGAATTGTATCAAAGCACACATTGCCAGTTTTTTGTACAGTAGTCAAGACTTGAGCAAAGTGTTTAAAACAAAAAAAAAAGCATGATCAGTGGCCACCACTGATCAGAGAGCCCTTCTCTCTGATCCAGAAGTTGCTTGGGCATGTTCCTCTGCCTTCTCAAAAATGCCCTGAGGCCATCTTCACAATTCTCAGTGATCTTTATAAAAGTGAGATTCAAAAAATGTTTATATAGTGTTGAGAGTCAGGAACCAGGACCCAGGTGTGAACTGAGAAGCCGAGTTATTTAAATGTACAGATTTGCACTTTAATATACTTGTTCCAAAATTCCTCAGACTGTAGTGTACAGGAGAACACTGTTTGGCATACTGCCATACTACTGACACACTGAAAAATACAGGGCAACAGCTTGAACTCTGGTACTGATGTGATTTTGACCAGTGCCAAACTGGATTGCAGAACATGCAAAGTAATATCAGCTGACCTGACAACAGTCCCTAGCACAATATACACAGTAGACTAGGTAGAGTCTTGTAGTGTGCTTATATGCACAGAATGACAAAACTGCACTTGTAGCACCCTATTTATTTTCATATGGCAAGTACAGTAATGCATGTAAGGGAAAATCTGTAGTTGTCAGTTCACAAGATGTGTTTATCATTTTAATCTTTGACATTTCAATATATTGTTCCAGTTATTTAAAACAAAAAATGTTTTACTTCTTCATTACACACTACAACTTAGTAGTACCTCTATATCTCAGTTTTGCATATGCATTTCCAACTGTTACAGAAGCACAATTAGAAGACCTTGATTTCTCTGAAATATTTTTATAACCCTTAGCCCTTTAGCCCTTTCTTTCCTTTTGGTAAGTCAGCTACATTTTTACATTAGAAAGAATCCAAGGCTGCTCATTAGAATCCCTTAATTATGCAAAAAACTGATGGATAAGCATCTTAAATGCAATATCAAAATTGAATATCATCCTCTAACAGGTCTCAAAACATACATTGTCAGCAAAACTTATAGAATATTTAAGTGTTTTAGCATAGTCCTGCTATCAGAAACCTTTGAAGTGAGTTTGTGTTAGGTTAAATTATGAGATGCTTATCTGCACCCAAAAAAGAAGACAGAGAGAAACAAGCACAGGAACAAAAACTTGTTTAATAACCTGTCCTGGTTGCTCCCAGGCCCACATATGGGGAGCTACCACCCCATAAAATGTCCTTCTGCACAAACTCAGAAGAGCAAAGGGACACAACAGCAGGCAGAAACCAAATTGCAAACTCCCAAGGAATGAATGCCTTGTCTGAGCCACTCCCAGGGCTGTCCCAGCAGACCCATGAACCTTGTTGGCAACACGTGAAACCCATCAGGATGAATCATCAGAACCAGCTTTCCAGAGCTTGCCACCTTGCCACCTTTCACAATAATGGAAAGGGTTATGAGATATATTGTGGGATTTAGGGAAAAAAGCATTTGGAGATTATGGGGAGCTAACTATGGGATGCTTAAAGGAGACACCAAAGGCAGAAAAAATAAACTTTTTTTCTTTTGCATTATGGGGGATCAAGTATAAGGAAACAGAGAGATAAGGGGAAAAAAAAAAGGTCAGTTTGCATTTAAGAAGAGACTGAAGAGTCTACTGAAGTCATGTATCTTCATCAAACTCATTAAACTCCATCTTGACTATTTTCTGGCAAGGAGCTCTGTACTCTCTATGCATGTGTGTGCATGGGGGGGTCTATGATATCAGCAGGAGGAATGAATTCAGGTCTGTGAGTTAGTCTGTGATCACTACTGGAGAAAGGTCAAGCCAGGCTGGTGGGCAAAAATATCTGGGAGTGGTCAGGAGTGTAGATCCCTAAGGCCCAGCTCTGACAATGGGAAGACCTGTGAACCTCTAAGAGTGGCAGCATGGTGGGGTGAGGGCAGGGGGGAGGACAGATTTGGGACCAGGAGAGTGGTGGTGTGAGGCTGAGACAGCCAGCACTGGCAAGGAGCTGATGCATTGGGAAATTATATGGCAAGTTACCATCAAGGGGGAAGACTGGGATGCAGGGCTAGCTCCTGGGTCCTGGTGAGGCCAGCTGTTGCAGTGAATCACCCTGTATATAATGTATAGGTACATCTTCTCAGGGGCAGACCTCTGTCCTGCTGAGACAGAGAGGGAAGTGGGATGAGGCAGTAGGTGCTGTCTGTGCTCCTGAGGGCTGTCTCCAATCTTTTGACCAGCCAGGGGTACCTGTGTGTGTAGGTGGATGTGTAGTGTACATGCTACCAACACCTGCTCAGCCTCACTGAAGGACAGATTAGGGGACCAAGTAGAACAGGGAGAAACCTGGGCCCTAGAGCAGCACCCATTGCCACAGTAGATCCAGGTCACATTAGAGCAAGAGTCTTCTATGTTCCCAAGCTCATATGATGGGCTGGTTTTCTTTATCAAATTATCACATTGCTTCTTAAGGACTCAATGCTTGCAGATCAAGCCCCTCACAAGCAGCAGGGTTGATGTGATATTTTGAACATGACATGAGAGCAGCATATGCTGGATTATAAATTAAATTAATTAAAGGATAAATTATAATAAAACTTTGCAAATAATTTAAAAGCTATTTTTTGGTAACAGGAGTACCTTTCCCTTCATACATGTCACTGTGAAAATATTGGTAATTTGTAACACAGATGTTTTCTTTCCTGGTGCATTTCAATTTTAGCTTAATTCTTTGCATGTCTTGCAACGTCTACCCATATTTTAGAATATTTTATGAGAGGCTGAGGAACTAAGAGTGTATCTTTTCAATTGCAGTGATTGGCCATGCCACATGTCATGCTATATGTAAATGTTCATAAATCTGCGAGCAGATGGAGATATTTTCCTGCTGACAGATTGTTGTCCTTTCCTCTGAGTGAAAAGCAGTTTAAGACACATCCTTAGCATTTCATTTTTCAACTGGCTATATGAAAGGGTGCAGTAGCCTCTCCTGCAAATGCCTTGGAGCACATGACTTGTCTAACAGTGTATATGTTAAATCTTCAAACCATTTTCCCTCTTGGTAATTTCATTCTTAAACTACATCAGACAGCTCCCTCAGTATATTGCTATTTATGGATCTTATTCTAAGGCATTTAATCCTTAACTGAATTACAATGACCATCTACTTCTCATGGAGCACCTTTTTGCAACTTGTCTGTCTGGTTATGCTGAGGTTCAACCCCAGCTGGGAACTAAGCCCCATGCAGCTGCTCCCTCACACCATCATAGTGGGACAGGGGGGATCATCAGAAAAGTGAAAGTGAGAAAACTCAGGGGTTGAGATAAAGACAGCTCAGTCGATAAGCAAAGAGTGAGCATGCAAGCAAAGTAAAGCACGGAGTTCATTCCCCATTTCTCATGGGCAGCCACGTGCAGCTGTCTCCAGGAAAGCACAGCAGGTTACCAAGGTTCAACATACAGAACACATATACTAATGCTACAAATGCAATTTTATCATGTATATAAACACTTGGTAAATAGAAGTATTACATATCTTTACAATTTTCTCTGGCATTGCCATTTTAGATACAATTAACTCTAAATTTAATAATATTATTTCATGTAGAAAATAAATTGTAATGCCAGAAGTATTTATTCAAATACTTTAACATAAAAATAGTAAACATTAACATCTTAAAGAGAAAAGTCTATGCATTCCCACAACTTTAACATTATGTTCCTTTTCATGGTATTTTAGATGTATTTCTATATTTTTTATATATGGCAGGTGAAAAACAACTGATTGGAAACTACTTACAAGTTTTGAAGTCCCAATTTGTTTTTAATATATATGACATCGTGGTTTGAAAAGATAAGATATTGATAAGAATATTGATATTGATAAGAATTCTGTTATTTTAATATTATCATTTTAAAGAAGTTTTGGACATCAAAGATCAAATAATTTCATTGTAATGCTCTTAATATTTAAGTTTGCATATAAGGGTTTAACTGATAGATTATCCAGTTGTTCATAATCCAGTAGCTCACTCAGCTTTCTATTTAGTAATTAAAAGAAATTCTTCTCAGCATTTTTCTGTTTGTGTGTCTTAAGGCCAAGGCTTTAATTATGACCTCATGTTTATTGATCACCTAACAACAACAACAACAATAACATTTTTGTAGTTTTGATCCAGGAAGAATGAGCCATTTTGTTTATGGATGAATACTGAAAAAAAAAATTTAACTTTTCAGCCCCAAATGATTAATTTAAATAACTATATTTTCAAATTACTTGAAATCATCCTATTATTGTCATGGAAACAAAATTACTTTTAGTATTAGAAACGATATTTGTATTGTACATCTATTTTCTTGTAGTCATGGGTTGACATCCCATCAGTAAGAGTGTTTTTTCTTTTTTTTTTTTTAACTACAGTTAGCCTTTTGGAAATTATTGCCCTACTTACTGAATC
Source organism: Dicaeum eximium (assembly GCA_013396995.1). NCBI lineage: Eukaryota > Metazoa > Chordata > Aves > Passeriformes > Dicaeidae > Dicaeum > Dicaeum eximium. The sequence continues at coordinate 305,790 of VWZP01001424.1, read as the reverse complement.
ATGCAAAGTCATATCTCTACTTTGCCCTGAAAACACAAAGTTTCTTCCTTATAGGCACTGTATCTTTGCTTAAAAAAAAAAAAAAGCTATAATAGCAGTCACTGTCATGTTGATTAAATCAATTATAAATATATAAATAATATGTAGATGTGACCTTGAATCAAGATGGCTTTATCTACTTAGTCTCAGTTTGTATCAGAACAACAGACAAACATGTTGTATCCTTAAATATATGTGATTAAAATGTTCTTTAATACTAAACCTTGTACATAGACTAGGTGATCATAATCGAAATCCTTTCATATGACACCAGAGCTTTCCTAAAAGTAAATTTTAAAGATATCATTTTACATGTTTTTGATGGCTGAAATAACTTATGCAAAATCATACAGAAACCTGAAAGATTTTGATCCTGAAAAAATGATAAATAAAGGTAATGAATGTTTGTTTAGGGTCAAATACCTAGATCTTGACTTCATACAGAATTTTTCTTTTTGGTGTAAAGAAATTTTCTGATATACAAAACGTGCTCATGAATTTCCATTCCCAGTTTTGTTTTGTTGTCTATACATATTCAGCTGTTGCTTTGCATTTTGTGAAAAGCCTCTAGACTTCAAACAATATTTGGAACATATATCTGGTAGAAATTTTTTAACTCCCTCTTTGGTCTTGGCTTAACAGGTCAAGGAGACAAAATCCAAAAAAATTCTGTTTTTGCAATACATTTCTGAAATACTTCTGCAAAGATGTCACAGGAAGTTAAATCATCCCTATGTGCCAAAATCTTCCTCAGTTTATTCCAATAAAGAGTGACTGATCTTTGAAAAGTATCTACTCAGAGAGTTCCAAGATTACTTTTATAAGTCTACTACTATGTTGCTTTAGCCTTGCTTGCTAATCATACTCAGACAATATTTGTGAGAGAGTTTCTAGATAGTTAGGCATTTGCTATTGATATATCTGCTAGTGAACCCTTTCAGAATGTCCTTTTTTATATCATTTTTTGTCTAAAGCACAAGTGGAAAAATGAAGTATAGAAATATATTTGCACAGAGAAAAAAGAAATCAACAAAACAAGAAACCATGAGTGTTTTGTATTTCAGATGTACATTGATGAGCATTTTTGGAGAACATAAGAACTCATTATGATTTGTGAACTTATACTGTGATTCTGTTAGGATGGTTTAAGTTCTACACTGAAGAAGTAATAGCATGGGGAAATTCTTCATAACCACTGCTTATTATGGTATCTATAGTATCTGAGGAGAACCTGGGAGAACCTCAAATACCTGCCAACTCCAAAGCTGGGTGGAGCTCAGATATACATGAGCATCCCCTTAACTGCAAGGGAGGGAGAGAAATGGTGAAAGCAATATAGCAGCCACAGTGCTCAGTGTTTAAGTATTTTAGATTTTTCAGTGCCCCCTATTTCATTACTTAGTATTCCATTAGCTGTACTTCAAATAGAAAAATGACTTGCTTTAACATTTCAAAGATTTATTTAAGGTGAAAAATTGCCCTTGAGCACCTCTCTGTCTCCAGGTCACTCCTGAATTGAAATGTCTGGCACATGTTTTCTCTGAATCTCTTACTGCAATTTCCCTAACACAGTGAAGTTTTTACAAATTATATGATAGAATGAGTTTGTATCTTTTTCACAGACAAAAGAAGAGTCAATTTTTCTCTTGTACTCTCTGCAAAAACTGATGAAATAACTTTCTCTACTCAATGTAATTTTATTCTTCTTCATTTATGTCAACACAGCAATACACTTTTAAAACAAAGAAAAAATATATTTACTATTATATATTTCCAAATTCAGTGCGCAGTAAGTTTGGGGAAGATCATGGTTTTATGTAACTATGTATATAGCTAATAAGACTAGCAGAAGAATAAAACATGAGAGAAATACAGTTACACATTCTTACTCTTCCTGTTTTCCCCTTTGTCCTGACAGATCAAATTTTTCCATCAGTATTTTCCATCTCAAAATCACCAATAGGCTTTTGGGGGGTTTTGTTTTTTTGTTTGTCTCTCTTTTTTTTTTTTTTTTTTTTTTTTTTTTTTTTTAAAGCAGAACTCTCTGCTTTTCAAAAGCCTCAGGAAAAAATAGTTTAAATTTATTCTTGAAAAGAATTATTATGAGAAATGGAGATTTACAATGCCTTACAGATTTATTTAAAGTATAATAGCATTTAGATCAAGTTGTGTCCCACAGGGCTATCCAAGTATTCTAGGTTAGCAATAATAAAGATTAAAATATTCCTGGAACAGGGAGCCTTGTAACTTACAAATGCAATTCAATAGCTCACAGGTTTGGGGGAAAGTTCTCATTACTCTGTTTTAATGAATCTCTTTAGGCTTATCTGTGACAAATTTTCTAACAGATTTTCTAACATATATTTTCTAAACATATTCTTTTTGTTTACATCCAAAACTTCCCTAGAAATTCCAGTATCCAGAACATAATATTTAACTACCATGCAAATGACACCCGGTAAGAAGAGATAGTAAAAGCTCTTTATGGCAGGAAAAATAGGGCACACCTTTCTCCTTTATATCTGTAGTACATGAAAGCCAATTATGAGCAAATGGATGATCAACTTACCTGCTTGAGCAAAACCTACCAGCAGATGTACTAATAAGTAAGGTTATAGAATCATAGAGCTGTAAAGGTTGAAAAATACCTCCAAGATCATTGAGTTCAACTTTAGGGTGAAAGAGTTCTTTAAGTCCCTATTTATATTAGCAAAAACACCTGGCCAAGTAACCTAAGCCAGAAAATCATAAATATTCACTGATGCCAGTACCACTCTATTTTTTTCTATAGAATCTGAATTTATTTTAAAGGCAATTTCTACAAATTAGAGAGTAACTTTTTTTTTTTTTTAATAGTGAGATATCCTGCCAGATAATACACCTATGAAAAGCTCTTCCATAGATTTTAGGAAATTTGTGCACTATGAATGGTATCTGTTGAATCAAAACCAGTTATTTGGAACATAATTTATATTTCAACTTTTAACCTTTCTGTTCTTGATATGATCTATGATATACATAATCTCTACAACTGTGTGCTTCATTACTGACTCTTTTAAATGTCTCCATCTGTCTTACTAAATTCTTTGTGGATTTAGACCAAATAGTTGGGTTTTTTCCCCTCTTCCTTCTCTTACAGCACTTTCTTTGCTTTTTACTTTTTCTTCTTTCTTTTTTTTTTTTTTTTTCACTTTTGCTTACATTTTTGAGCAGATTTATTTCTAGGAAATGCATGTAGTTGTCACTTTTGAGGAAGTGTTTACAGTTTAACTATAAATAATGAATTGTCTGAGGATAGCAAATACTGAGTTTATAGAAAGCGAAGTGTTTCTAACCAGTCATATATAATTTGTGTCTAAAACATGCCAGAAAATGTCTTGCAAGGGTACAGAATATGTTTCTTTGGAGCCATCACCTGTACCTTGTTAAAAAAAAATCAAAGTTGTCCTGTGTTTGGGCTTTTAACATGCCTGTGAACACTGTTACTTGGAGTGTCACTACTGGCACACTCTTCTATTCCTTGCCCATAAGTGCAATCTGAAATAAAAACTTTAAAAATCACACTGTTATATGAAAAGTGGCAGATGGGAATGCTCATATGCAGAATTGTTGGCTTTTCCATAAAGCTGACAGAAATATTTGTTACATTATGCCTTGGAAAAAGAGTGTCCAGAAGTTAAAATCTTTCACATTTTTAAATTTTTTATTCTTTCCCACTTCTAGAATTAAGCACAGAAGACACTATATTTCATGGTGAGGGTTCATCCTAGGGACAAATTCTCATTCTGAGTGCAGGATATGGCTGAGTGAAATCTATTAATGCCTCCCTCTGTGATCTTGTTTAAAGCCCAGTCTTGCTGTCATTGCGCCTGGGGGAGGACGAAAAATTGAATAACATCTAAACATCTGAAGGAAACCTGAAACATTCCTGGTACTCATTATGCATTTCCTTGTTTAGACTTTCATTATCTTTCTTCCATTCTTCTGAGACTGTCTTCTCCATAATCATTTTCACCATGTTTTAAAAAATAATAAAATGCTGACATGTGATGGTCCAGCTTTGAATTAGATTGTAGGCCTCTGTCAGACAAATAAGATCAAAAAAAGAAACATTAGACTTAAGAATCTGAGAAGTTTATTCTACTAAAAATTTATGTTCAGTTCAGAAAAAAATCTGCATTCTTGTGTCAGGAATCATAGACTTTTCATGTGCACCCTAGATTAGAGACTATGCTAATGTTTCCTTTTTATTTTCCTAGATAAGTCAATGATCCATGAAGATTTCACTGGATTTTAGTTTTAACCAAAAAAAAAAAAATAGTAATGCAGAACTGCATAGATCTTCTGCATAGATATTTTATCAAGGAATCATTTCAGTGGTAAATACTTGCAAATTTAAACAAATGGATCTTAAATATCTGCTACACAAGCTTCCTTTTAATGAGATTTACCTGACTTAACTAAGGCAGCTGTGTTAATCTAGCTGTGTAGGGAAACATCTGGACAAATAACCCTGGATTTTCCATACTCAGAGAAAATACACCCATCAGATGCCCACACATACATGTATATTTACATGTATATTTATGTATATTTATGTATATTACGTGTATATTTACATGTATATATATATATACATGTATATTTACGTGAATGTGTTATTGTGGATATTTTAATTTGGCAAGCTTTGGTGGTACACAGATATCGTGCTCTCTCGGTGTCTGCTTCTTACCAGTTGCATGAGAATAACAAACTTCAGGTTTGTGAATTGCCCCGATGGTCATGTATGTAAATCTTGGTGTCCAAATGCTCAGCGCTGTGACCCATACTGGCATGAGGGGCATGAGATATATTTTGTATGTTTGAAAGTGTGAGTAGTGGTAGCTACTGTCATTCTTCATCTAAATACGAGCAATGTTTTTTTCTTGTAGATTTTTTTTGTTGTTGTTTTTTTCTGTAGATTTGATAATAGCTTTGAGTAGCAGAAATGAAAAGGAGAGAAAGGGTCGATGTATGACAATCTTGAAGAAAAAAATGTATTTTTGACATTTTTTATGGCAGTCAGGAAGGAGAGGAGGTTAGGTCCCAATTTGGGAAAGAAATATGAAGGAATACTTTTGAATTTAATTTATATAAAACAGGGCAGAAAAAATAGATTTTCTTTTTTCTTAAAGCATTCCAGTATGTAAAATCTCTGCTTTTCAACCAGTAATAATGCTGCTACATTCTACTACAGGAGAAATTTTTACATGGTTCTCCTTTCAGACTGTTGAATTAAAAAATTGTTCATAGGTAAGGTAATAATTTGAGTTTAAAGATAGTTCTTCTATAAATATTATAAGCAATGAAACCATTGCAGATTCAGAACATTACTGTCTTGTTCAAACTTCATGAACAGAAGTGTTAATTAAGTTAAGGTCTTTAAAGTTCTTAATGGTGATGATATATTAAAAGATTCTCTATATTTTACTCTTTAAGATTCCAATCATCAAAATCTTCTCCCTGATAGGGAAAAAAAAATCTTTTTAGTTATTGCACCATCAGGAGACAATAAAACTTGAACTTCATCTACATTTTTTTTTTAAGAGAATAGGCTTATATTATCATCATGTTCAACTGGATAATTATTTTGTTATAAAATTTACAGAATACATAACTGACTTGTTGAAACATCAGTAATCATTTTGCCAGATCCTGAAATCTTAGTAGTGAGTCTTGATAACCACATTTTCTGGATATTAGATTTATAGCATAAGCAGAGCAATCTGTATTGCTTCATTAGTGCCATGATTATGACGTACCAACCCAGATGAAAGAAGAAAGGAGTTAATTTAAGCATAAAGATAATAAAATGCATAACACAGAATGTTTTCCTATAGTTCTGTGGGATTAATTCTTTTCATCTTTTCTATTAATTTTTCATAAGTGAAATTGTTCCTGTCACCACTTACTAAAACAACATGAAGTTTTTCATACGAGGTTAACTTCTCCTTGCAGTTTAAATATACAAGCTTTAACAACAACAGAGGATACCATCTGAATGCTGACTAGCTAAATATGTCTGTAGCAACTGAAGATAATATACCATCATTTCCAAAAACATGATAATTTGCTGAGGTACATGCACCTAAAATGTCAAGAAACAGCATTAAAAGAAATACTCTAAATAGCACGATTGTCACTTGCTATATAGTTGTCTAAGTATTTTTTTTCCACTTCTTTAAGCAGCATAATTGAGATATTGAACCATTTCCTGGTTTGACATCCACCTTCTTATGGTGTTCATTGGTGACAAGAATATCATGATGCTTATAACATAGCATGGTGTTAATAAGGTTGTGGGTTTGATCCCTGTATGGGTCATTCACTTACGAGCTGGACTCTATAGTCTTTGTGGGTCACTTCCAACTCAGAATATTCTGTAATTCTGTGATATATTACTTGAGGAACTTCAATTTCCCTTTATTAGTAGTAGTAATTTCTCTTTATTAGTAGTATTAATATTAGTGTTAGTATTATTGTTTCCCTAGCTCTTCCTTTGTATGCTGAATGAATTGCTCAGGCATATTTAATGAAAAGTGTAAGGCCTTTGGAAGTTTTATTTTGGACTCCTGATCAGAAAAGACTGCCATAAGTCTTCATCACTCAGAATTTCTTTTTATACCATAATTTATTCTATTTCTAACCTGAAGAAGAAAATATAATAGTTTACTGGCTAAATATTATAATGTCAGTGTTTGCTGGGCAATCAACTATATGGGTTCTAAAAATCTCCTTTGTTCAGCAGTAACCTTGTGCTGTTACTGTGCATATTCACAATTTCTGTGTGTGTGCCATACATGCACAATCAAACTTTGAACATGAATTCTACAGAATGAACAAAAAATAAACCTCCATGGCTTTCTAGTGTGCAGAACTGAGAATAATCAGAGTTCATTGAAAAGATAATTAATAGAAAGTGCTGATATGATTGCAAAGCATGGGTGCAGCTGTTTGTGCCTATAAGGAAACACAGCCATCTGTATGCACAAGGGCTTCATTGCAGTATGACAGCTTCTTTCCGAAAACGACACAGCTGAGCTGGAAGCAAACAGGGCAAAAAATTCACTTAACTCTTAGGCTAGTAACTTATTTGTCCTGTAATACTGTAGATTATATTCTCCCCATCCTTTTTCAGGATTAATTTGAAGTTCTGTTCCCTTTTTGAAGGTGAAGAGGACTAGGCCTGGGGGCTTGCTAGTCTACTCAAATTTCATTACTCCATCTGTTTAGAACCTAAATGCTTAAACAATGCTTCAGTGTACAGAATGCATTTTAATAGATATAATTCCATTTAGAATGTATGGGAATAAGTTCTAACATCATTTCCTGAAAAAATTACTTGGTGGCTTTGGAAGAGAGGCCACCTTTCAGACTATTCTGGTTCAGGCTACAAATGCCTAAGAAAATGTTCAGAAAAAAGTAATTCATAACGTTTGCAGGAGTAAAATATTTATTGTTATTGTGAATAAAAACATATCCATATTTTCATCTGGAAGTCTGTTGAAATTCCCTTGTCTGAGGACTGTATAAACTGTGATTATTGATAACTTTAAGTAAACTTGCAGTATTGCCAGAAGAAGCAGAACAATAACTCAAACAATTGTCTGTCCTTCCTCTGTGAGGAGCAATCTGACTCATGTCACTATCCTTTAGCAAAACAACTGGAATTTATAGTCACAACTGGGTGGAACAGTAATTTCAAATGATAAAGTCTTGTTTTGAAAGGGGCATAGGGCCTCCTACACCACTGTGTCTGAGTGAAAATCTTCCTTTCCTTTTGGAGGGTGAGGGAATTTAATGCCCACACAGATCACTCATTTGAGCACAGAAGAAAATATCAGACCTTTGGTTTTATTTATTCAAGGCTTTATGCTTCTTAATGATATTTTAATAGGTAAAAAACTTCCTTACACCAACCCTCACATGATTGCAAAAGCTATAATAGATCCTATTTGCTAAGTCACTTCAGTTCCTACTGAGATATTGTAAAGCCTTTGATAGTGAACTCAATCCCATTGATTCATTTTTCAAGTAGCAAGAGATGAGGGCACTTCACCCTGTTTTTTTCCTATAGTCCTAACTATATTAAGTCCTCAATTCTGCCAGGAGTCATCAAAGGATGAGGAATCTTTCTCTGATGATATGGTGGCAGAATCAGGTCTCAGAATACAATGTATTACTCTACTAATCTGCTTTACAATGACTGGCTGTAAAAAGAATACACAGGTCAAAAGAAATATATATTGTGAGGAGAAGAATACCCAGACAAAATAATAAACAGAGGACACCAAACCTCTTCCACCTACCTGTTACATGATTGAATCACCGTCTACTATTATTATCATTATTACTAAAATGCGAATGGAATAAAATAAGAAAATAGAATCACAATTATTATTTTATTGTATATAAAAAGAATAAAATTCTTTAAATACGCATTTTTTTCTTTTATGAAGTTAATCAGATGCTTTTGAAAGGATAAAGTTTTAAGGATGCATCCATTTTCCTAGTTTAACAATTCATTTTTAAACTAGCAACTAGCAGTGACGTGACAAAGCCTAGGTCTTTAAAGAAAACTACAGCTCTTTCCAGACTATCTCCAAGTGCTCATTTACTCATTGAAAGGGGCTGATTCAAGCATAGTTCAATTCATTATACACCCATGCTGGTATTTTTAAGCAGATGCTAGCAAGGCTTTGCACGATATGCAATGTTCCCAATGCCAAAGAACAGTGGGCAATCTGTTCTTCGTCTTCAGAAGATGACTAGCTGATTATTCATCTCATTCCCAAACTATAGAGTATGAATAAAGTAGTTTGGATTACTGAAAAATTAATCAACCTGAAATTCTCACAAAACTGGGGACAAAGTTCAAATGCTTTTGAAATCAAAGTAGTATTAGAAAGTATTACAGAAAGCAAATATACCAGAAAAAAACCCCAATTTTTTAATGAAATGTCTGGCCTGAAAAATATACAGACCTGCCAGTGTTGTCATTATTCTGTTTAATAATTATTTTGCAAATTTTTAAAGAGAAGTTACAAGTCTTTGCCTTTTGAGATTCATCCATTACTATTCTATATTGCATCCGTATATTATCTCAGCACTACCCAGTGAGCCCCAGTTTCTATAATTGCAGCATTTTAGATTATCTGTTATACCTCAGTATAGTGTACATTATAGAATGTCATTTATATTTTTAATACTAGCTACTCTTAGAGTTATTAGACTGGAAAGCTCAAAAGATCTTAATATTAAAGGACAACTAAGTCAGAAAATCTATTCCATTCATAACTAGTCTGCAGTTTCATTTTGAGAAAAGAATCAACAGCATTTAATAGTGAAATTTCTCAGTTGGTTTTCTAAAATCACAAAAACTTAACTCATAGTTACATCACTTGCTAGTGTAGTAATGTCACTAAAGTCATTAGTTGTTTTAATATATGATGGGGAGGTGTAACTTTTGATTTTTTTGTTTTTTTCTTTTGACTGCAAGTTTTAAAATATTTAGTTTCACATGAAATAATGTATGTGAGTTTACAACTTAAATGTACATTGATTTTGAAAGTTTATATATAACAGGCCAAAGTTTAACACTTATGAAATAATACATTCATAAATTAAATATATTCACAAAAATTAAATTAGAAATGTTGAGTAAACCTGGCACTGTGAATATATTCTCACCACAAAAATCTTTAAAATAAAATTTCCTTTGGGATGGAAAAACCTAAACTTGTCTTGAAAAGCACTGAAATTCTTTGTTGGCTATGTTTCTCAGTTCTAAAATATTTTGACTGCACATTTGCCTTCTCTAGGAAGAACAAGAAAGGTGATTATTCTAATTTAAGGGGAAGAAGAAAGGTGTAAAAAGTTACCACAACATTCTTTATAGTTAAATTCAAATGTTACATATCCTGGTTACGAATAACATGCTAAGGTATAGGTCTATATGAGCTATAATATCTCCGGAAGAGCTATGGATCTTTGAATTAGAGTCAGTGGATTTATTGTTGCATTTTAAATAATTGGAAATTAGACAATGTGGTGTAAGAAAAAAATATGACACTTTCCAATCCTGATTTCAAAGTAAATTACCTAAAGAATGGGTTTGTTCACCATTTTCATATTTTCTGGGTACCCAATAGGCTTGCCATAAATAGTTATGACTTTTTCTCTTCATGGAGACCTTTATGCCTCTTCTGTCCAGAACCACTCTTAGGACCCTTTCTGTTCTTTGCTACACCAGCATTCTTTCCAGACCTCAAGACCTTTTGGTCATTTTTGCATTTTGGCAATTAAAATGTAACCATCCTTTCCAAAGTGGGTCTGTGATACAAGGGTTGCCATAGAATAATTTTTTGTAACTCTAATAACCTAGATTAAAGGTTGATCACCTGCCTGCTGAGGAGGAATTGACTGCCTATTACTGCTCCATGGCTCCTCACTTCTTCTCTGCTTCCAGCTCGTTCCTTTGGGGGCAGTAGCAGGATACTCAATTCTTGCCATGTGTGCAGAGCTCAGGGAAGGGCCTTTGCCAAGGAATCTTTGCAGCTGCGGTGATTCCTATCCCACCTACTTTATGAAGAATTAAATATTCCAGTTGGGTTTCTACTTAACAAAGACTGAGCAAAAGGGAAATAAATTTTCATCTGATTAGACAGTCATATTCATCTTACTTTCTCTACAGAGGGAATTACTAAACATCAACTTCTGCTCTGTCTTTATGAATAAGTGTCACAGAATGGGTTCTGCTGAATTTTATACAAAATAACAACAAAAAAAAAGCTCTTTAAAAAGAAATAGCCAATACTTCTGTAGAAATGCAGACTGTTAAAAGGACTGAAATCATGTGCTGGTGACTTTCAATGAGCAACTCACATGTAACGATGCAGTAAGATAAAAACTCCTTTCTGTCACAATTCTCATGATCGTTATGATCTCTGTAAAATTTTGTCAAAGAGTAAAATGGGTGTATCTCTTGATTTGGATTCTCAAATACTATGCAAAGGTATGATAGCACTGAATAGTTTGATTATGTTTGCTCATGCTGACTGAAGATCTGATTGTTTACTCTTTGTTGATTAATAGTCCATATACAAGGATTTTTGGGGATTATACTACTTTCATATTATTTAAAGGTTTTCCATTAATACACCTAAGGTATTTGTTAATAGCTGATTGAAAATGAAGTCTAAAATTAAATATGATGCTAACTGCAGGGACTAATAAAACAATTAATGAGGTTTATTGTGCCCTTAGGGGTAGGTCCTTTTGACCTTATTCAAGACCTTTAGAAATTAGATGGTTTTTCAGAAGAAGTAAATTAAGTCTATCCTTACTCAATGGAAAGAGAACTGGAGCCTCCCCAAAGCAAGATTCTTCCTAATACAGTATATGGTTCTAACTAGGCATGTTGAATTCTTTCTGGGAGTGAAACTTCCACTTAGGATGACAAATTTGACAGAGAGCCTGACAAACTATTTCAGACTGGATATCTAATGAATAAAATCAAAAACGCTCCCACTCCAAGCACACAGAGCTGTAAAAGTGTGTATCTTCCACAGTTTCTAAAGGAAAATATTCCCATGAAAAATTTGAAAAGGCATGCTGAATGCTTCACATAGCAAATAATTTTTAACTCTGGAAAAATTTAATGTTGACATTTTTTAGAACATGTTTTAAAAGTGTTTATTCTTTTTCATACCTTTAAAACTATACTTTAAATTTTTAATTAATTTCAGCAAATTTTCTACTAAAAGTTAGCTAATTACTAAAATACATGGTACAATATACTACAATAGTTACACATCACAAAAATTAGCTCCTTTAATATTTATTAAAGAAAAATAAAATCTTTGTGAAGAATCACATTACATAAAGCAGAAACCTGATTTTGGTCTCATTAAAGCAATGAAATTCTTGCCTGTGATGTCAATTAGAACAGAACTGTACCCTAGAAATAAGTGCTTCAGGTTTTCTTTAGAAACCTGGGCTGTGCTGTTGATATAAAAACATTTTGGTCATAGAGGGACTGGAAATGTCAGTATTGGTGCAGCTATTTTGTGCATACCTTGAGCAGAGGTCAGATTAGCTCCTGAGTTACTCAGCTTGTTCTGTTTTCTTTTGCTATAGTTCTTTCCAATGTGGATTCAAACCTACTTATTTTATGTGCTTAGGAATTGGAAATTCAATCATGTCAGTATAATTATACTTCATGGTGTCACAGGAAGCCCTGCCAGGTAACTTTGTGTGACATGGCCACTCCAAAATATTCCATTTGCTGATTTAACATACCCATTCTGAAAACTCAGTTCAAAAAATGTTTTTAATGTATATATTACTGCCTAATACATATTTATGTTTGTCTCTAGGATATAAATAACTACTGAAGCATCCTTGCTGAAGAAACATGGAATGTTGAAATTTTCTCTTCTTAACTTCCCATCCAAATGTATGTTTCAAAAGCAGACATTTTTATTATCTTGAATAACAGACCTTAATCACATACTTATAGCAGTGATTAAAAATATGTTTTTCACTTTTTTATTGCTCAAATTCTACTTTGCCTTGCTATTGCTTTTTGTTATTGATGGTCTACTGAATATTTGATTTGTTACACTTTTTTCAAAGTTACTGCAACATTTCTAGTTTAGCAAGCATTTTCTGTCCGTATGACTTCAAATATTCTGTAACAATTAAGTGGATATAATGCAAATCCTTCTTTCACTTCGTCCCTCCAGTTTTCTCATGTGTGTCACCCTTTCTAATCCTGTTTCTCTTGGTCTCATACAGTTGAAACTCAAATGAAAATAATTTTTTTAAAAATTCAATATTTTCTCAAGTATTGTTGTTTTTCTGCTACTATTCCAAAAATATTTTGAAGAATTCACTCAGTTATCCATATTACTTTTTATCTTCTTCCAACTATTTTTACGAGTACTGTTTCTAAGTTTGTATAAGACACAACTCTCTATGCCTTAACTTACACGATTACATGGACTAATCATGGACAGCATCCAAAAGTCATTTATCTTTTATATACCTTTAATTTGTCCCAAAGTTATCTTTTATACTGATGAAAGTAGAGTTGATTATGTTGTTTTGAATTTGTTGCATCTGTATCATACATTATTAATATTGATTAAAAAAAGAAAAAAAAAAAGGAAAAAGGATAGGTATGAAATAAGATGTTTGTTCATCTGTCTCTTGATTTATATTCTGAGAAGGCAAACCAGTACAAATGAAATTATTTTGGGAGAGGCATCATTATTGCAGCTTGTAGAAAGGGCCTAAGGAGAGTGCAAACTAGAAGTCCACAGAAGAACAAAGATAGGCAGAAGCCCAGAAGTTTATCTGCAGTAGAAAGGAGACCCAAAGCCAAAAACCAGAGATGGTAGAAAGGACTGCTTCCATCCTCCACAAGCCACCTAAGTCTGGGATTTCACTGAAATTATTGTGGCATTTAAGATTTTGTCACTTTTACTATCATGTGAATGTTTTTATTAAAAAAAAAAAAAGTCAAAAATAATAACGTGTGTCTACCCTGCATCACAAACATAAACATTAGGCTTTTGGCAAAGATCACTTGAATGATAACCCACATATTATTTAGTCAATATTAGCAAACAGACCTAATATTTTGTTCAGGTCATTGATCAATTAATACAGCTATAAGAATGTCAGTAAAGAAAATTCTATGCAGCAGAAAAGAGAAAAAATGTAAATTATATAATCTAACCTTTAAAATTAAAGCAGATTATGTAACCTTGAGAACTGATTGTTTACTGGGGAAAAAATAGTTTATAATATGTGTATTTTACTGGTCCTGAGAGTAGTTATGTGGACTCAGGTGGGCTGACCTTGGCAGGATCCTGGGTGCCCACCAGAGGCAGCATCACTCTCCTCTGCAAATGGACAGAGAAGAGAAAATATATAACAAAAGACTCAGAACTTGAAACAAGGACAGGGAGAGGTCACTCAGCAATTATAGTCAGGGGCCAAACAGACTCAACTTCAAGAAATTAGCTGAATGTATTATTAATAAAAACAGAATAGCGTAATGGAAAATGAAAACCAAATCTTAAAAAATCCCTTTCCTCCAATCCTCCCTTCTTCCTGTGCTCATCTTTACTCCAAATTTTCTCTACCTCCCCACCCCCAGCTGTGATGCTGGCTGGGGAATGAAGTCACAGGAGGCTGTGATCGCTCCATCACATATTGTCTCTGCCACTCCTTCCTCTTCTGGATGAGGATTTCTGGATGAGGATTTCATGCTCCGGCATGGGATCCCTCTCACAGGAGACAGTCTTCCATGAACTTCTCCAATGTAATTCCTTTCAACAGGCTGCAGTTCTCTACAAATTGCTCGATTGTGGGTCCCTCTCATTGGGTGCAGACCTTCAGGAAGAGACTGCTCCAACATGGGTCATCCACAGGGTCAGATTTTCTGCCAGGAGCCTGCTCCAGAGTGGGCTTCCCATGTGTGACAGTCTCCTTTGGGTACAATTGCCAGCTGCAGCATGGGGTCTTTCACGGGCTTTAGGTGGTATCTGCTCTACCACATACCTCCATGGGCAGTCAGGAGTCTCTGCTCTGGCACCTGGAGCACTTTGTCCCCTTCCTTATCCACTAGCCTTAATGTGTACTGGGTTGTTGCTCTCACATATCCTCACATCTCTCCTAGTACTGCGCCCACATCTGGGTTTCTTCCCCCCCCTTTTCTCAAATATGTTATGCATGAGGCACTACCACAATCACTGATGGTCTCAGCCTTGATCAGCAGCAGATCCACCCTGAACCTGGATGGCATTGGTTCTGCCAGACGTGGGAGAGGTTCCTAGCAGAACCTCCCAAAAAACCCAACTCTACAGCCCCTCTGCTACAAAAGCCTAGCCATGCAAATGCAATGCACATAATTTTTTACAAATATCAGAAGATCTTGAATAAGCATAAAAGGAATAATTACTTATATTTGTCTAAAGCTACACTAGGTGAATGGAACTGAAACAGTTCAAATGAAAATTTTCATTGTAATTTCATTTATTATGAAATAAAATTTATTAATGATCAATATTTCATTGCAAGATTCTTAAATGGAATAGTTAAAAATAAGACTGAATAAACTATTCATTTCTGCAAGTAGATTGCTTGTTTGCCTGTAATTTTAAAGTGGTGCTTTGCTTAAAGGGTGTGTAAGTAATAAGGAAAAGGCTGCCTGTTTGCCTTTGCAACACTACTCTAAATGAGTTCTACCTCTCTTGAGCAGGGAAGTGGACTGAGAGCAGAAATGAGTCCTTGGTGGGGAAAAAACTTCTGAGGAAATAATGAGGCTGGTAATGAGAAAGACTGTCAGTGGAGAAACAGGGGAACAAGCACATAAAGAAGAAAGGCATAAAATGAGAATCAGATGTAGGGGGCAAAAGAAAGAATATTTTGCAGTGAATTAGAGAGAACTGTTTGGACCTTGCTGATAAACAGAAAGCTGCTTCAAACTGGTGGAGAGATAACAAGTAAAGAGGAATTCATCTGTCCTCTGAGGGGAAAATGAAAAAGTAAAAACAGTCTTTAAATAATTTCTTTCTAATGTTTTATTTTTAAGTACATGTATTATTAAGCTGTCTACTTCTGGATTAGGTTTTGTTGAAGACTAGTTTACAAAACTCAAAGAGGATTGGCTTTTTTCTTTTTTTAACAAGGGCTTACTCTAACAAAAAGCTACTGGTAAAAGCAGTTCAAGGTCCCAGGCTAGTCAGATATTGTGGTGATATGCAGAAATAGAAAGCACTGGAACTCCAAGTGAAAAACATTTTAGAGGACCCCTAGGCTGGGGTCCTCTGAAAAACAAAATAGAGTAGCACCTTCAGTTAGATGCCAGAGTATTGTGGTAATGTCATGGGCCTATTCTGTCAGCATCAAAATACTGGAAAACCAAGATTTGGTGCTGCTGCTACCTAGACAAAGGTGGCATGTATGTGGGACAATGGCTCTAAGCTGTTGGGACTATTTCTATCTGATTTCTCCTGATGGAGCTGGGGCAGAGCAAGGACCTTGTAAATTCTGCATGGTAGTTCCCATTACTGAGGTGATTCCCATCACCATCACATTCTATTGGAGGCCACCTTTGATCCATGTTAGTCCATCTCACAGAGGGCACTAAAATTCCTAGATGAGAAACCCTGAAAATGAGCATGCTTTCCCTTTGGTGAGCACCTCTGTGCATGGGAGTTTGCCTACTATATCTGTAAGTTAGAGATAACCAGTTCTTTTGAAGGTTAATTTGCTCAGACAAAAGTATATTTTGAAAGTAATTACATTTTTAAAGTTACTAAAAAACATGGCAAGAAGGACCCTTTTGTGATGAGCATATGTCTTCTGATATAGCCTGTTCAAATGCATTCAAGGTTTCTGAAAAAGAATGAATTTTGATAGTTTTAGTCACAGAAGAAAAAGTCATTTATAGACCCTGTTTGATAGAATTACATGATTCTCTCACAGGATTCTACAAAATCCTCATCTAAGATCCCAGGAGGTTGCCAAGTCTCTCCATTCAATTGTAACCCTGAGCTGAGTATCCACAGAAGTATGTAATTGTATACAGGTGACCTTGGATTTTCTTCAAAGTTATGGCCTTCGAAATGAAATCTAAATATTGATTAAAGGGTTTGATTTACCAAATGAATCAAACACTTGCTTAAATCCAATTAAATTAATATTGAGGTTTTTTGCTGAATCCAAACGGTAAAAAATTAGGCATGACTTCAATGGTTTTGTTGAATATTGACCTGAGAAAAACCCTCCTTTTAGCTTTGTGATTTTGTTAGTTTGAGATGTGTGGTCAGGCGGGAATTAAAAATTTTAGAAAAATCTTTGGGAAGATTTTTTCCCCTTAAATGAGAAACTAATCTAAAAATAGCATTCTTATTTTTCATTTTATGGTGCCAAAGTGAAAACTGCTTCATTTGGCCAGTTATAATTTTTTTTTGTTTTTAAAAAGCAGCCTTTATATTACTCCAAAATATAAATGTGGGTTCTCTATTTCAGGAAACTGTGCAACAACCGCAAGCCTCATCATGATCTGGAAGTCCTCAGAAGCCAACCAGGCAAGGAGGTAGCAGGGCTTGTTGACAGAGCTCTACACTGGCTTAGATGGAGAAAAGGGGCAAAATGGGCTCACCAGTGATGAGCAGTGGGGTGGTGTGACAAAACTTGAGAAAATGAGTATTAAAAAGACCCTTTAATCTGCTTCACAAGGTGTTGGCTACAGTGTGCCTTAAATATTTCTACACTAATTCACACAGCATGAGGAACAAACAGGAGCTCCAGGCTTTGGCTCTGTCCTAGAAATTTGACCTCATTAGCATAAGTGAAACCTAGTGGGATGAGTCCTATGGGACTGGAGTGGCCTGTTGGATGGTTAAAGGCTCTTTGGGAAGGATAGGAAAGGCAGAAGAGGCAGAGGGGTGGCCCTGTATGTCATAGAAGTGTTAGAATGTATAGCACTCACAGTTGAAAAAGGCACAGGTGACAGCCTCTGTGTAAGAATCAAAGGGCAAACAAATGGTGAAGGTGTCATTGTGGGAGTCTACCACAGACCTTCTGCCAGGGCAATGACACTGATTAATTATTCTTTGAGGAACCAAGGGACACTTACAAAGCAACTGCCCTTTTTCTTGTGGAGAACTTCAATTTGCCAGAAGTTGTGAACATCAAATAGCTGGTATAAGCTCAGCCAGAAGATTCCTAAAAAGGCTGAATGACAATTTATTGGAACAGGTCCTAAGGAAGCCAACTTGGAAAGATGCCTTTCTTGATCTACTGCATTTCAGTACAGAGGATTTTGTGAAAAAAGTGGAGATTGGTATCCATCTTGGCCACAGAAATCATGAAATGATAGAGTTTAAAATCTCTTTTGACAGGAGGAAAAGTGCCAGCAAAACCTCAGCTCTAGATATGGGGATAGCAGACTTCAGTCTTCACATGGAATTAATAAGTAAAGTCCCCTGGGAAAATGTTTTTTGCAGGTACTGGGGTCAGTCAGTGCCGGTCACTTTTTAAACATCACTTCTGAAAGGCACAGGAACAAGCGATTCCCAAATGTCCGGAGTCAAGCACGCGAGGCAAAAGGCCAGCTTAACTGAACAGGGAACTTCTTTTGGAAATAAGACGAAAAGGATAGTGTATTCCCAGTGGAAGCAAGATCAGGTGACATGGGAAGAATACAGAGATTCTGCTTGCCACTGTAGGGAGAAAATTCATGTGGGCAAAGCTCAACTGGAGTAGAAGCTGGCCAGAACTGTGAGAGACAGTAAAAAGAGTTTTTCAAATCTATGAATGGCAAAAGGCAGTGTAGAAATAACAGAGGCCCATTATGGGATGAGGATGGCCACNAAAGTTATGGTGAAGATAATTCTGGGAGATATTGAAAAAACACCAGAAAGACAACGCAGTCATTGGTCACAGCCAGCACGGCTTCATGAGAGGAACGTCCTGCTTATCAAACCTGATTTCCTTTTATGAGCAGGTAACCCACCTAGCTGATCAAGGGAAGCCAGTTGATGTAATCTGTTGGGATTTCAGTAAAGCTTTCATACTGTCTCTCACAGGATCCTTCTGGACACAGTGTCCAGCATTCAGGTGGATAAACACTCATGGATTGGGTGAGCAACTGGCTCATGAGTTGGGCACAAAGGGTTACAGTGAATGGGGTGATGTCAGACTGGAGATCTGTCACTGCTGGGGTTCCATAGGGCTCCATCTTCAGTCCTGCACTCTTCAACATCTTCATAAATTACTTGGACACAGGACTGAGGAATACTCATCAAGTTCATGGATGATACAAAACTGGGAAGAGTTGTTGAATCCCTCAATAGGCAGGGAGGCCCTACAGAAAGGCCTCAACAGATTAGAGGGCTGGACAATCACTAATCATGTGAAGTTCAACAAGGAAAAGTGCTGGATTCTGCACCTGGGCCAGAGTGACCCTGGATGTAGAGTTCTGTGATATATTAATAAAATATAGATACAGAGATACAGCTTTAAAATATGATGACTTGTCATCATAGTTGAGTTGAATTTAATGCTAGGTGAAAAATTATTAAAATGTAATATACTTCTTAAGACGCAATTCTTCACAGAAGACGTGATTAGATATTGGACTGAGTTATCCAGGGAAGTGGTAGAGTCACCATTCCTGGAGGTATTTAAGGATAAACTGGATGTGGCCCTTAGTGCCCTGTTCTAGTTGATGTGGTGCTGTTTGATCGAAGGTTGGACATGATGATCTCAGAGGTCTTTTCCATCTTAACTGAGTCTGTGATTCTTTAAAAAAAAAAGAAAAAAAGAAATTTCCTTTTATTCAAAAGTATTTATTCTGATTTTCCTGTTATTTTCATTGTTCTCTGTTTAATCAGATGTCCAGTGTGATTGATTTGCTGTATGGTGCTTAGTTGGCAGAGAGTAGCAATTACAAAGAAGAACAGTTATTTAGAAGTACATTTTGTACGAATGATGCAAGCTAATGCCATCTTTCTGGTCTTCCTATTACTCATTTTCTAGCTAATTATCCATATGTCACAGTATTTTGAAAAACATGTTCAAAAATTTTTTCTTCATTTTGTCTATTCTGGTTTTCCCCAGAAGATGTGGACTATTTTAGGTTGTAAAAATTGGAAAGTTAAAAAAAAATTATTGAAAGGTCATGAAAAATAATTTCTATAATTATTTGTATCTGTGAGGACACCTGACAATACAGGTTGTACTGACTCACAACTTTAGCATGCATGTGTCAGCATATATTTGTTGAGGTCATAGAAATAATGCTGCCTTGAAAGCATATTTGTAAAAGGGAAAAGGAATGACACAAAGCAGGGAAAAATGGAGAAAAAGTGTGAGAAGCTATAGTATGAACAGCAATTCAAGAGAAGAAAGAGGGAGGTACTCTGATACAGAACCAGATGCTCCCTTGCAGCCCATGGAAGACACCTCAGCAGAGTAGATATTTTCCTGCATCCTGTGAAAGATTTTGCACTGGAAACAGTTTTTCCCTCCAGAACACAGAAAGGAACACTGTACATCCACTGTTTATTTAAATTCTTCCTGAGGAAGGGACTAATGGAGGCTGGGGAAGGAAAGAAGTCAGGACAGTGCAGAAAAGGAGAATCCTGTTGCTCTTGCTGGGGGCAACAGTGGTCAGTGCAGACAAGCTGGACCTTGATGGCAATGTTGTAGTAAAGATAATGGTGGAATTCACACAAATAATGAACCTAATATTAGTAACAGTTTGTTTACCCACCCCTAAGTCAGCTGATAATGCCAGTGTTTGTACATGGATGTCAGCATGACTCAAAAGTATACTGCATAATTTCACATACAGTACTGAATTGGGGAGGAGCTGTTAACTTGCTTGAAGGCAGAGAGGACTTACAGAGAGACCTGGACAAATTAGAGGGCTGGGAAATCCCATGTGAAATTCAACAAGGGAAAGTGTCAGATTCTGCACCTGGGATGGCAACTCTGGGTGTGTGTGCAAACAGGGGAATGAGATGCTAGAGAGAAGTGCCTGCCATGGAAAGGGACCTGGGGTCAATGCTCTCTGCCCCAAATAATTTACTTTTGTTTTTTTTCAAACACAAAAGCTACATGCATGTTTAAGCTTTTTAAATTCTACAAAACTCTTTTGTTTCGCTTTTCGTTATAATTTTGTCTCCTTCTGAACACTTTTCTTGTTTCTACTTTATTAAATAAGACAAAGAGACTATAAAGATCTGCTGTCAATAACCATTCCTGTTAAAAAGTATCTGCAACCTTCAAAGGCTAAGAAGGTTTTGGAACTTGGCTCGTGGGAGAGCAAGTTAATAAGCAGAAATGCAAGCTTGCCAGGCTGTCAAATCCAAAACCCTTAATACTTTTTGCATGCTTCTTTTCTTCTACCCTCCTTTTTACCCAAATAAAAATCCAGCTGTTCAATTAGATTAGTCTGTCTTTCTCCTCATCTGTCCTCATGCAGAACTTCTAGAATACAACATAGAGAGAAGATTATCACATTCCACATAGGGCACTTTAAATATGGGGTTTTTTTTAAATCAACATAGAGAATTTCACTAGAAAAATAATGTCACATTTTAGATACTATGTTCTATTAGAGACAAAAACCTTCACACCCCTTATATATACAGACAAATATTTCTAAGTCAAAACATAACAGTTATCATTACCTACCTACAAAAGATATTAATGAATATTTTATAAACTATTACAGAAAACCTTCACTAATTATACCTTTGTGAGTGTAAAACAAAAGATGTGACAAAGACCAGCTGTTTATCTCTGGTGTTATGTGTTCCTGCCCATATCTCTGGGGCTCCCTGGCCGACTGAAAGGATCTTCATCAGTATGGGGTCATGGGTGTTGCACTGGGTCAGTGCCTTTGGCCCATGGCTCCTCTCAGTATGTTCCTTCAAACACAATTGCTGCCCACCAGCTGCCTTTCTTTTCTTTTTCTCCAGGCAACAGCAGCCCAATCATCACAAAAATATCTTGCCGCAATTTTAGAAACTGAGAATAGTTTGTAGTGTGAAATTTAGTGTTTTGTTCATGTTTTTCACAGTTTTTAATTTAATCCCATCTTTAGGTCCTACTTGTCAAGATTTAATCTACTAGTTACTTCAAAGAGAATGTATTTCCTCATATCCTGTGATACTTCCCTTGTGATCACTGAAGCTGCTGTTAGACTATCCATATGGTTCATTATTTTTGTGCGCTTTCACCACTTTTTTTAAAATTGTATAACCACATTTCAGATTGGTGTGAAACATTTCTAATTTTGGGGGGGTAGGATTTTTGGGTTTGTTTCTTTTTGGTTTTAATTTTTTTGTTTGTTTGTTTTTGTTGTTGTTTGCTGGTTTTGTTTTGTTTTAGTTTTGTGGTGGTTTTGGTGCTTTTTGTTTGCTTGGTCAGTTTGTTGTTTTGGGGTTTTTTTTGTTTTTTTTCTTTTTTTTTGACTATTTCATCTCCAAATATTTCTTCCAATGTACATTATTATTTCTGCTCGCTCAAAAAAGTCCCTTACATACTTCATCTCTCTGGGTTTGTAGGCCTGATGATTATCTGAATCTTCTAATCCCATTCTTCTTTATTCCTACTTATTTCTCTCACATTTCTGAAATGAGAGGTGGTAGGTATGATCCTAAGAGGAAGGTAATTTAAACTATCAAAACAAAACAAAAAAAAAAGATGTTACATCTTAGGAAAAATACTTTGCTAATACATATCTTTTCATTCTTCCCTTTCCTTTCCACAATTTTTGTGAATCCTTCTTCCCATTAGGGAGTTGAACAAGATGCCAAGTCATTTTAATTTTAGAGCCTTGAAGGAGAAATCTTGTGCAATCTGCCAATTTTTCACCCTTGAAGATTTCAGATGCTAAATGTGCAGCTTTGAGTTAAACAATGGTTAAAAACAGCAACAGCATGCTGTTGTGTCTATGTCACACCAGTGGATTACTAAGCAGGATTTTGGGGATAAGAATGTCTCTGCTGGGAAAGCCAAGGGAATTGATAGGTCCAAGCTAATAATTGCATTCCCTGGTAATAAAGAATCTGTTGCTTAGGAAGGCTAAGTAAAAATAAGGAATATTTTTTAAATGTGTTAGAATTGAAACAGAAAGGTTAATCTGCAAATATATATTTGTCATGTAGTTTCTTGTGATGCCAAAGATACAACTGGTGACTTTCAGAATTCTAAATTCTATCATATATCCCCTTTGACACATTTGTGATTACCATTCCATATGGATATTTTCATTTGTGAAGTGTTCATTCCAATTATTTATTTAATAAAATGTTCTAACAAAAACAGGTAAATCTTCATCATATATAAATTTCCAAAGTACACTGAAATACATTACTTACAGCTTTATATTGCAGTGCCACAAATATTTCTAATAAAATACATTGAAAATTGTATTTTCTAGTTGTGTGTTAATCAAAATGTGAGGGAAATTCACTCAGTTTGTGCTTAGTTTTGATAGTGCTCTTCTTACTAACTATAACAGACTAAAAGGCTTTCTCTGTGATTTTATTGTGTTGGAAAGGAAGAGTTAAGGAAAACTTACTGCCTTCTGTACACAGAGAGAGGAAGTAATTTTCTGCCATGATTACCCTGGCAGGAGACAAATAAGAAAAATAAAAGCATAAACTGGATGCTTTCCAATTTCACTGTTCTCAAAATCTGGCTAGGTGATTAAAACATGGTGGGATTTTAGATTTTTGCTCTTCAGGTTTTCCAATCTTTTCCTTATTGGACCTTGCTAAATATAGGGATGTAATCTCTTTGGCTCCTCCTTAGCAGCAGTTTTCTGTATGTACCTATTCTAATGTCAAAATGTTTTTCATTTTACAAACATACAGTGACAAATGGCTTAATTTGTGCTCCATGCCAGCATTTAAGCAGGTAACTTGCAAACAGTCAGCTCAGCAGATGGTGAGGCAGGTAAACATATCTGTTAATCTATGGAAAATGCAATCAGATTAGATGGTAACTGGATGACTGCTAAGATAAATGTGAAGTACTGATTTCTCCATACATATATTAGTCTGCTCTAATTTAATTTACTTTTAAATTAATCCTCTGCAAAATAGTCTTTAAAATTTATATTACCTGAAGAGTTAATTCATTGCAAGAATCAACATGTATGAACATTGGTCATTTCAGTCAGAATTAAATAAAGCTTTGCAAAAGGCAAACTCTTTTGTATAAAGAAAAATTAAGTTTTAGGTGACTATTTTTCAGGAGAGCATATTTTATTTGCAAATAAAAGCAATCAATGTTTGCTTGCCTTTGGACCTTATTTTCTCTACTTGTAGTTTAGAAATTAAAAATTATAATCCTACTCCTCATCATCATCCTTCATTTTAACTCGTGCAAAAGAGCACAAGTATGTACCTTACATCTTCACTCTTCTTCGGTAACAAAGGTGTCAAATATTTTGATTTTCCACTGAGAAAATAACCTAACACTTCCTACCTTAAATTTCTCTAAAGAGCTTGTACTGAATAACTAAGGTCTGAAATGGATCACCTGTTTATTGATAGGAAACAGTGATCATATACTTCTGTATGAAATTTTCATACAAATTCCTTTTGAACTGTGCCTGCTATCATCCATTCAAACCTATGAAATACTACAAATGTAAAATTCAGGTCTATCTGAGAAGAAAATGGAGGGAATGTATGAATCTCTTTTCCTTTGTAAATGCCTATCAGTGTCAATTGTAGTAAAATTAGCACAGGTGAAATAATATAAAAGTTATGTGGGTTCATTGTGTCTTTTGTATATTATTCTGTCTAAGTCAGCTCCTGTTTTTAAGCAATAGCTGGTGTTACTCAAGAACATTATCATTAGTCTGCACACTGCTTCATTTCCCTTTTTGCAAGACTTAAAACATTTCTAAATGCCTCATTATGAATCAGCAAAAGGTCAATTGCAAATGAAACTCTTGAAAATAATGAGGGAGACATGACTGAACTGTGTTTTATCTACTCTCCTTCAAGACAGGTAAGCACAGTGAAAAATATGGGAACATTTTTGTAGCATTCAGTTTCTTGCAAATATGACATTTTAGCTGAATAAAGAAAATCTCATTGTAAAATAGCTGCACTTTCTTTTGGGAATTTGTTAACAATACTGTTTCTCTTTCATTTAGTTTGCATAAAGGATTATACAGTTTACTTCATGGTAACACACGACACAATATGATAAAGGGAGATTAAATTTACAAGTTATCAAAATAAGCCATTATTAATAATAAATTGAAGTAACTATGTAACAAATTTTTTATGTAGAGTTCGGTTGCCCAAACATAAGGTTTTAAAATAGTTTCTTTTCCTCACAAATTTATGAAAGTCAGAGTTGATATGGTTTGGGGTTTTGTTTGTTTGTTTGTTTGAAGATTTCTCTAGTTAGGTAAGGAAAAGCAAAGAAAATATTTTTTTAGACAAATTTACCCCAATATATGTACAACAGGAAAAGAAATTGGGAACGTAGAAACTGAAGTACATAAAAGTACTCAATTTCATTTATTACATTACTAGGGATTTTAATTTTAATGAGAAAAGTAATACTACTGAAATTAATATCTTAGAATATGCATTTCTCAAGTAAGTAAGTAAGAATTGCATATTTGAACCTTGTATTAATGGAGAAAAATATCTGAGCAATATGACATGGGAAGAACTTTGGATTCATGATACTAGATGGTTTGCTTTCCGGTGAAATTTTCTCACAGTATTTCATAGCTGTGAAATTTATTATAAGTAAAAAGATCTTCCCACCTATATTCCTTCTGGCCACCTGACCCTCCCTGCACCCCCATTTCCACAAAAAAAAAAAAAAAAAGGGGAAAATTATGGTTTTATTTTTTGAGAAAAAGATTAAGGGTTAAGCTTTCTGCTTTCATGGTAATATTTTCACTGATTATGAAGTTTTTAAGATCTTTCTGTCCTAGAAGAGTCAGGTACATTTTAAGTTGTATTAAAAGTGCAAAGATCATTTTGCTTTCCTGTATTTCTTTGCTTTACCCTGAATTTTTAAGTTGTGGGTTTTTTAACATTAATTGGAAGTCACTAGTGACTGAAATCGATTGTTAGTTGAGGGCCTGTAAGAATGAATTTAATTGGCACAGGACACTTCCCAAGGGGTAATTATGCTTATCCCCTAAACAATCATTATATTTTGTGCTAGTTTCCAGTCTCTCTGGCAGCATCGTCAGAGGTCATGAACTGAAATGGTGTGAGTAGAATCTAAGTTACACTTGTGGTTATTTATGCATAAAAACGGTTTGTCAGATTTTAATTTTACTATAGATTCATTCTTAGGTCTGCATTTGGGGCTCCATTTGTATTCTGTGTGGTCCCCATGTAGTTCCTGCCAGATAGAAAGCCCCATGTTTTAGAATTGTTGTAAGATAAAGAGATAGGAAAGAATGTTGAGAGTGTATATCCATGTTTTGAAGAAGAACAGCTGTTGGTAAATGACATCTTCCCCTCTTTCAAATAGTTGTTTAGTAGATCCACATGGATACTTTCAAATTCTTCAGAGCCTTTGAAAAGAGCTTGTGCATAGCTCATATGCCAGACCCGTTTTTCATGTTTGATGCCAAAGCATGATCACAAGAAGCCACACCTTGTACATGGTTAATCCCTAAAAATATTGTGCTGAACACATTTCTGTGCCAGTACCTTGGCTGGTGCTTCTCACTGTAGAGTGGCTTTCTCATTCTGGCATCCTTCTCTGTTTTTGAGCAGGAGCTAGAAGCTCTTGAAATAAAGGATGGTAGAGATGGAGATGGAAAGGCAAGGCTTGCAGTTTGCAGCTTAGATGTTGAATGGCCCTAGGGACAGCATCTCTGTCAGATCCTAATTATGTACAAGCAGATACCTCCAGGGGTCTGGAAATAGCAGTCAGTCTTTACTGCCCATTTCCATATTGGGAAGTTCAATCAAAAGTTCACAAAGTTCATTCATTTTTATAGATAGGGGGTATTAGAAATGTCCTTTTTTATTGCTTTTACTCTTTTACTCAAGTAAGGTAAAAGGAACATCTGCTTGCAATACCTTTGTCCCTGAGACTATAGTGACCAAAGAATGTTATAATCCCAAGACACAAAAAACACCAGCAAAAAAAAAAAAAAAAAAAAAAAAAAAAAAAAAAAAAAAAAAAAAAAAAAAAAAAAAAAAAAAAAAAAAAAATAAAAAAAAAAAAAAGTATCTGAAAAAGGAAATGGCAATAGTGGAAATGTTGCATATGTCCATGTATTACAAAAGCTTCATGGTAGTGTAGTAGTCCCTTTTAGACTTTTTTGAGCTCATCCTACCTCTGAATGCAGAGCAATACTGCAAAAGAGGAGTGAAGTCAGAGGAACAGTTTGTCCTTCAGTTGCCTCAATTTCTTCATCTGTACATTTGTGAAGTGATAGTTCCTTTAAAGACTTTGAGGTATACTTCCAGCATGCAGGACAAAAAGCATGATTCTTACTCTTTTTGTAGCACATTAACATCACAAGAGAGGCCGTGACCGTTTCTGCCTTTCTGAAGACATCAATATGCAACAGTAAAATATATAACCAAATGTTCAAAAGTAAAACTCCTTTTGCTAAGTTAGAAGAAACATTATGACATTTCAAAGTAGCAATAGTACATCATGCCACCTCAACTTGTATTACTAAACTTTGAAACACTTGGACATTTAAAACATCAAGTCTGGATGTAGCAGCACAGAGTCAGACTGGGAACATGGGAGTTATCTGTCCTCTTGACTTGGCACCTTTGCTGCTGCAAGTGTGAAATAAGAGAGAGGCAAACTGCAAATTGCCTAAATAGAAAACAGGTCAATATGATCTGCATTTAGTCATTAATACTTGCTGTGAATGCACATGAATACTGTGCTTCATCTTTGTAGCAGTCCTTTGAGTCTCTAACTAAAATATCAACTTAATTTTGAAGAAAATTTCCCTCAGTTCCCAATGCAACTACCTATAATATAGACACTAACTTAGAAATACTGCTATACAAGAAGTAAAAATGAAAATTTGTAAAGCTCAGTACTTTAAAATAAATTTAAGGGAATTTATTAATAAGACAGAATGCTGACAGTTAATGGAAATGAGTGAACATGCTAAGCTTAAATTAAAATTTTAGATCAAAAATTTGGATATCAATATTTTTTGGGAAGTTGAAAATGAAAATGAACACAGACTTGTATGCAAGTATATGCGTTCCTAATAAAATTCTTTATCTCAAACTTTAGTAATATAGTTGCACTATGACAGTAAAATTTTGGTTAAGAGGTTTTCATACTTCCTCATGTCTCTAAAAATTAAAAGAAAATAACATTTAGAAAAATTGTGAATCTCTTTTTTTTAACTTTTTTTTTCCTTTTTCATCCTGTTGCTTGAAGTCTTATTTTGAGAAACAGAGTCTCCAAAGGTCAAGAGATGAATTGGTGTTTGATGAAATTTAAAAGAACTGAAAGTCTTTACAGATTTCATGTGAAGTAACTGCAAATTAAAGACCATCAATGGACAATGTAATATTCCTTTAACCTACTGAAGAAAAAGCCCTAAGTTCTCCTGAACTAAAGATCAACATGAAAAAAATGGACTTAAAGCAGAGATGACAGTTAGAAAAGTTATGTTGGTCTGCGAGTTATGCACAAGGAAGATAGAAATACAATCAATGAGAAAGAAAAAAGACAAATCTAGTACCAAGTATCTTATACATGACTTGCAGAGAATATTAAGGGGTTTGGTATTTATATTCCTGGGAAA
Organism: Dicaeum eximium; assembly: GCA_013396995.1. Classification (NCBI taxonomy): domain Eukaryota; kingdom Metazoa; phylum Chordata; class Aves; order Passeriformes; family Dicaeidae; genus Dicaeum; species Dicaeum eximium. The sequence goes on along the minus strand of VWZP01001424.1, from coordinate 277,385 downwards.
AGTAGCTTAAAGGGCTACCAAAATTATATTGGAACAGCAAGATTTTTGAGAAATGTAAGTGGATAATAATTTGTCATACCTTCTCCTTAGTCATTTCTTTCTTACTAGAAAGTTTACCTCATCTTCTCTTAAAGAGAATTATTGGTTGAGATTTTTTTTTAATATTTATCAACCATTTTGGTGTAGGAAAATAGAGCATACATGTTCTTTAACATGCATTTACATTGTTAATTTAAGCAGATGAACACTAACAATTTGAATACTAACTACTGAAGTAAGAAAATATTACTCTTACAGAGAAGTCTTTATAAAATAACAGAGATGGATGGATTTGATTGGACAAAATGTCATTAGCAATAAAATTACAGAATCATAGAATAATTTGGGTAGGAAGGGACCTTCAAAATCATCAGTCGCTTCTTCACGACTGGAGGTACAAAAATGTATCCATATCTATATTCAGTGTTATTACATGAACAACTGTAGGTCAAGAAATCCATCTGCAAACTGTTTCAGAATCTTGTGCTCTGGAAGCAGGACCCTCTTGAACTTACTGCTTAATACTGACCAGTTTATGACCATCTGTTCGAGTAAGTTTATCTCTGTTTATGCCATCATTAGCTAAAACATAAGACTATTTGTTTTTCTTCACATTCTGGTTTTCTTACATGAAATTAACTCTAACAGAGTGTTGATCTTAATAATTTGCAGCTATTACTAGCTAGATTTAAATGTCTTTAATCCTGACTGATGAAAATTCAGTGGATAATTCCAGAACAGGTTTACAGAATAAATGACTGAGTTGTTGCAACAGTCGAAGTCTGGTATTGTGCTAAACTTCAGAGGAAATACCTAAAACACATTTTTCTCTCTTAAGGTTCATCAGTGAAAATATATGTTCCATTATATTGCCTTATGATATTGATTTCCAGATATTTTGGTCAAATTCTCTATTAATTAGATAAGCATGATAGTTTTTACCAAAGACTGAATCAAACTGTGGACAAGTCTAAAATGCTACGTGGTAAGTTATCTGTGCAGTAAGTAACAGATAATTTCTCACATATGGCTGTCTGGAAAGTTGGGACAAATATCTGTATTTTACTGGCAGCTGTAGCAAGAAAGATGATAAAATTGTGGCTTTTATTTCGTGGGAGAAAAAGAAGACAGCCACCTATTCTGTTGTTAATCAGTTACTGATGAGAATCTCTGTTGTCAACACATCATTGCAATAAACAGTAGATTTTTTGTTTGTTTTGGTTTTGGTTTTCCCCCAAGCAGATACTGCACCACTTATAGGGATGAAAGAGTAAAGATCTCTTTGGAAAGCAGTTGATTAGAAGAATTCTCTGAATGTATAACAATATCTTTTCAATTGTAAATGCTTGAGGCAATTAAAACTCTAAATGATATTGTTTCATATCCTTTGATTTGAAAAATAAATATGAGCTGATGGCTATAGTATAATTTCTGAGAAGTCATCAGCCTTAAGGAAAGAGTTGGCTTGTTAGAGTTTATTTTTACAGTAAAGAGCTTCATATACTTCAGGTACTGCTCTTAGTGCTTTTTATTTTCATAACCACCATAACATTTCTCCAACCATTATTACAAACTAGCATTATCATAAAAATGATGCAGCTCTTCTCAAATGGAGAAAATGTACAGCTCTTGTATCAGTAACATGTCAATTCTTTCACCTAATAAGCTGAAAATAAAGGAAAGAAAACTGACTTGTTCTCCTCCAGAATGCTTGGTGGGGTGCTGTGTAAAATGAAAAAGCCCATGTTAAATCTAGGACTGTTTCTAATCTTAAAATTTTTAAAAAATCAGTTTTCATATTGAAATAACTTTATATGCAGAACAGTTTTGACTTCAGTCTCGTCCCCAGAACAAATGAACAGATAGGGAAAAAGTAGATGTTTTTCAAGATCTTAGATCTGTGTTATTTCTCTTATGTTGCAAGTTCATCATCACCATTGTCCATCTGTTACCATGATGGTAGATAAATGCTGTCATAAATATGTTGATAAAAATGAATTGTTTGAAATATAAAGACTCTTCATAAATACACACAAGTCTTGTGCTAGCAAAATTTGCCTGTCTATTCATAAATTAATTCTAATGTGTTCCACATTTTTAAGTACAGATCAAAAGCAGGAAGTGAAATAAATTCCTTGGTAGAATAATTCTCTCTCCACTAACTCTTGAGGAAATCTTTGCAGCTGACTTAGCTCCCAATTTCTGAATATCTGAAATAGACATAATTTCCCCTTACATTTAAATATCTTTATCCTGAAAGACTATAATATTGCTATATTTTTTTTAACTCATCAAGTCTCTAACCACTGGTGGATAAAGACATAGCTGAATCCAGTCCTAGAATTTCCTTCTTTCTATACATATGTCTCAGTGTTTCTAGAAATATCTTTTTCAACCTTCATTTTTATTACATTCTATCAGTTTTTCAGTTATTCAGAAACCATGCCCTTTTTTTTTCCTACATAAGTTTTACTTTAAAACATGACCTTTTGCAAAGAAATTCACATTTTCCATGTTAGATGAAGGACATGACTGACTGGCCTCCAAAGGTTTTGCTATTATTACACCATATTAAATGTCAGCTCTCTCCTGGCAAGTATATATAAAAGAACTTAAAAGGAAAATTGCTTATCTGCCACCTAACAACTCCAAAACCTTTCCCTTTTGAAGGTACAGACTCCCATGGATATGAAACAGAATCTGAATTTTTCAAAAAACTTCAAAATGGTCTGGGCATACACATTCTGTTAATGTTTAAATTAAGATAGGTCTGGTGTTCTTTTTGTAAGGTCTGCAGCAACAAAACAAAAGGAGCATTACCCAAGACTGAGACAAGATTAGAATGTGAGTTAGATGTGTAGAAATATTGCACAGATGTTATGTAGTGGATATGATATTGGGGTAGAAATAGAAATTCCCTCCTCAAAAGCAAAGGCAGAAAAAAGCTGAAAACCAAAAGCTATCACCTGGCAAATCCAAGGGTATGACTGTTTCTAGCAGTTTTGGATTATGGTTTCTGTGGTCATAGTTCCAAAACATTTTTTATCTGATTTGTGCAGTGATCAGCGTTAAAACAAACTTTTTCTAAAAACAAACAGGACTGCATAGGATTAAAGTTTCTTAGAGGAAGTTTCTTCTTATAATTGATACAAGAGGGTGGACTCCAAACGTTAGTTAGTAGCTTACATCCAAAACAGCAATATTCTCATGTGTTTGACAAATCACCATGACCGACCACCTTGGATTTCCCGTCTAGATTGTTTTGTAGACATGAAGTGTCAAGTGAAGTGGCATATTACTGATGTTACTGACTTCAAATGAATACTTAAGCTTCCTATGGCAGCTTTAATTTAGCACAGCAGAAAAATAACAGAAGAAAGTTAAGAAAGAAAATAAATTTCTTACTACAAGGTTACCAACTCACATGATCTAAATAAGGGCTCAAATTAGTGCCAGAAACCAAGGGCATGAGACAAAACATTGCATTACATGAAATTATTTTGAATACTGGTGTCACTGAACATTTTATAAGTTTCTTGGATGCAAACTTGCTGAGTTTTTCTTACATGGGAAAGCTCTTTTTTCACTGCAGATTTCAAATCCTTGTGTGTGTGTTTCAATGACAAAATGCATTCCTTTGCCCTGTCTCTAGATGTGGTAGATGTGGTTTTCTTTTCTCAACCTATCATATAAAGAATTGCTATCTCTCTGACTTTGTAAACATTTTCTGGCATTCTAGCAGAATTGGGTATGGAGCTTGAAGAACAAAGATGCTAGCTCTGTACCTGGGCAGAAATAGCCCAAATCCTTCTGAAAAATGGAGCCATTTTAATAAGTAATATAAGCCTTCTGATATTGGAGTCAAGAGTCTTGAGTCACCCCAACAGGACTCCAATGGCAACAACTGGTAACCCCTGAGACATGGGGCAACATACTGGAAGATGGAACATCATGTTTCTTTAGCAAGAACTGATAGAACTGATTGTTTTCTTCTGTTTTTTTTCTTTTTCTAAGACGGCAACCTTTATAATAGCATCAGTTTTACAAATTATGGAGAATTTACAGTCTTGTACACTATAAATATCCTTGACTCAATATCCTTGTTAGTTTTAAACACAGGAATATCACAGACTTCAAAATAAACAACCATTTTATTTCCAGATGTTCTTCATATCACTGGGATTAAGGTTTTTGAAGATAGATTGTTTCCCCTCTTCCATACCTGTTCTACAGTACTAATTTAAATATTAGTCTGGAAAGAAGGGAACAACAAGCTGCAGAAGTAACTATTGTCCTTAGAGTATTTTAATATATTTGTATACATTTTTTTGTCTAAACTATCATACAAATTAGAAAAAGTGTTGATTAGTAAAAAAACAAACAAACAAAAATACCCCACCAAAACAACTTGAGAAAGATGAGTTTATATTACCTGCAAAGTGTTATTGAGAAATATTTCTTTTGCTCCAGAAGTGGAACACAATTCAAATTATGTGCTTGAGTAATTATGATGAAAAGTTGTTCTGAGGACATTTTCTGGAAGAGTAGCAGTGGGGAGAAGAGGGACTGTGAGGAAACTTGCAGCTGGTGATTGTTCTGTAACAGAGGGCTTCTACTGAAAGACAAGGAATACAGTGTATACTTGCCCCAGATGCGTACCATATTCATTAGAAGTGCTGGAAAAACCTAAATAAATGATTCAATACTGGAAAGTCTAGCAGCTTCTAATGCAACTAGGAATTGAGGAAGACACATGAGAATGTTTTGTTCACTGTTCAAGAAGGATGTGTACTCAAATGTAAAAAAAAAAAAAAAGAACAAAAACATGAAAAAAATTTCAGCATAATTCAAAAATTATATTTGGAAGTTTTGGTTTAAGATGTTTGCCTGAAGTTCTCACTTAAAGTGAAAGGGTACAAGCCAATCCACAAGCCCATTCAGAAATGTTCCATAGAACACAAACAATCCATCTAGGAAGATGGAGAAAAAATCCTCATTTTGCATTTAATTTAACCTAATTAAATATCCTAATTTCTCCTTTTCCTGCCATCTAAAGCCTTCTGTAAGAAAGTATTTCTGTCAAGTACAGATTTTTCACTTAAAATGCCTCCAAAATATCTTTCTCCTCTTTCTTATCATGATGTGCTTATGCCTCAAAAATTAGTTAGAGTTTAGAAAGGAAAAAATAGTCAAGGAATTTACTGGAAACTTGTAGCCAAGCTGCAAAGAAATTTTGCTCTGTAGTTTAAGGGTGTTTCAAAATTCATTAACAATTCATCGTATAGATGAAAATGAAAGAGAACACAAGCGGGACAGAAATTTTATTGAGAAAAAAATAAACCAATATGTTAGTTGTATAGTAACGAATTTGTAAAGTTGGATATCAGCATGGCAATCCCAAACTCTTGTCAATGCAATAATCAATTTGCATTTCAATGTGGAAAACCATATAGCATATTTGTAGTCCTATGTTTGCTAGATTCTTATCTCATTCACTAAACAATGAAGGAAAAAGTTTTAAAAACAAGAAAGTGCTCAAGCTGTTTTTGAGGGAAATGTGAGGTACTCAACACGTACCACACAGGGTTCTTCACTCAGGAAAAAATGTTGCCTGCAGCGCTACAGATGCTTTTAGAATAAACACTCAAGGACAGGCAAGAATACAAACGTTTGCCAAAGGTCCCAGCTGTTTTCTCAATTCCAGTAAATCGTATGATTGTCTTCTGAACATACACATTTGTTATTCCAATAGTATTATTCTGCTATTAGGAAATGAAAAGCAATCCTGGTAGTGCCATCCCATTCCCAGCAGGTGAGGCCCATGCCATCCCATCTGTTAATCTATATGGGCAGAAATCCATCCATTATGCAGCTGCATATAACTATGGCAGAAATTAATGTGGTTTCAGACTGGGTTTAAGAATTTTTTAACAATGGGAGGAGAAACCAAGAAATTGAAAAAATCTTCTTGAGGTTCAAAGCTGAATATTAAACCTTGCTTTAGTTGACAGTAATAGCAACATCTTCTGATAATAATAATTAGCTTGCTGCTGAGGGCATAATAGTTAAGGTCTTATTGTAAACTATTTGTCAAGTTCATTGTAAGTGATTGGCAACATTGGGAGAATAGCTTGTTTAATTCTGTTTTATTGTAAATAAACATACATATAGTTATAGACATATATATAATGTATGTATATATGTAAAATATATTGATATAACTCTAAGCAGCCTAAAATACAGTTCTAATTATTTGTAATGTAATTGGATCTAAGAATTAAAATCAAAGTCTGTGGTAGCTTTTTCCTTCAGTAGAGAAATTAATTAGAATTTAATTTGTTTATTTTATAAAATATACTGTTAGTAAATAACTTTGTCTTAAAATAGTTTTCTATTAAAAAAACTCAATAATACAGTCAATGACTGGTAATAAATTATATAGCAATAAAGCAGATTTTTAATATACATGTCTTAATATTAGCATTAGTTATATATTTTACCTTATTTTCCTAATGTGTTTTATACAATGTGATTACACACAGTGTCTCAGGATGACTGTAAATAAGGCAAAGGGTGAATGTAAGACTGTGTTGAGATTCTGAAGGAAATTGGAGTTGTTATGGCGAAATCCACAGTAAATCCACATAGATACAATTCCCATATCGCCATTAACTGTTGATGATGGTAAACTATACATGTTTAGGTGATTTACAGAGGAGTAGTTTATGCATTCTTTGCTTTTACAGACTGGTTTTCAGTAGCTGTAAATATGTGGTTCCCCAAAAGAAAAAAATAATTTATTAATTTGTCAGTTGTTTTTAAATACAACTGATGAATCATTGTACTCCAAAACATATTGGCCAAAATATGGGAAAATAAAAAATATTCAAGATAATAATTAATCATCAATAATCACATTCATGAATGTGACTGCTACTCAGCAACTGCATTTCTAGATATATTTAGTCAATAAAAGGCTACAGAGGAAAAAAGAAAGAAAAAAATCTATGGAAAAGTAATGCATGAAATACTGAGAGTAAACAATGGAGGATAACCTCAAGAAAAAAATTGTTCATAGACTGGGTGACAATAGGAATTCAAACAAATGCTGCTGCTAGTATGTTTGATCAGAAAATTAGGAAAATTCTAGAATTTCAGATTTCTAGAAATAATTAGATTGTTTCTTTCAGCTCAATGTGTTTCTCTCTTTTCCTTTCCATTGTCTGCACAGAAGTGTGAACACAAACTTGGATGTGACTACCACATCCCTTGTAGGCTTTGATCACGGAAAAGGTATTGTCTGACAAAAAGGCTTGATGTTGAAAGGCTGGTCCCAGGCTTTCTACAGTAAGATGAGCTGTATTCTCCTCTGTCAAGCAAACAACAAAGGGAGTTTTGTCTAAGACTACATAAGCATAAAAATGGCAGATGTCTTTACTTTCAGCAGCTTCAAATGATCAGCCTGAAAACGCATTCATCAGCAAGCACACAATAGCAACTGCTAGCTATCAAAAAGTCGATGGTCAGAGTGATAAGTGTTCCCTGTGTTTCATCAAGCAGTGGCACTATCTCCTCCTCTGGCTGTGTAGTCTGGCCTTTCTCAGTGCAGTGATGCTTATCTCACTACTTTCAACAGTTAAAAAAAGCCAAACCTTTTGATTCTAAAAAACATTTTAGAAAAATCGATTAAGAGATATTAAATAAATAAAATGTAAAAAGTCATAAACAGGGAGGCGATTTCCTGAAATTATTAACACCCTGATATGAAGTTTAGCTGTTGCAATTTCTGTTTGTGGTTTTTTTTTTCAAATGTGAGTTTTAAATAAGGCAAAATCTATACTTCATGGGCTAACACTGTAATTTTTTCAAACTTATGTTAGACATCCCAGAGTAAATTTTAGTGACATTAGCTAATACAAATAAGATACAAACTAATTGTTCAGTGAGAGTCCACATTCTCAGTACTGGAAAAAAAAGATTGTATAGGACAGAGACAGGTTTTTCTCAACAGCACAGTGCAGACAATTAAGGATAATTTTTTCTAGTACTTTGTAAATCTGGTATGATCTTAATCATAACAATGTATGACTTGAATGAACTGGACAATACATGTAAGTGAACAAAATCCCAATATCACAACAAAGACCTTGGCTAAAACAAGAAGTGCCCGGTAAAATAGAAATAAAATAGAAATATTTCTTTCAGATACTTAATTTTCTTTTAAGTTACAAGATGGTTTACCTTAGTTTATTTTTACATTATTCTCACTTCATGTTGGTGAGGCACTGGAACAGGTTGCCCAGAGAAGCTGTGAATGCCCCATCCCTGGAAGTGTTCAAGACCAGGTTGGATGGGGTTTTAAACAACCTGGTGAAATGAAAAGTGTTGCTGCCCATGGCAGAGGGATGGGAATCTTTATGGTTTCTTCCAACTCAAACCATTCCATGATTCTATGGTTCTGTGCACCAGCTTCTTCTTAGTGCTAGAATCATATTCCTAAGCCACAAGTATATTCAGAGTACAGTGCCCAGCTCTGCCACTGTTTCTCTCTTTCAGTCTGTTCAAACTGTAGAGGTGTTTTTAATTTTTTGTGGTTTGTGGATTTTTTTTGTTTTTAATTGACTGCAGTGGAATTCCTTAACCTCCTACTTGAGAATTGAGGCCATTTCTCCAGAATGTCATTTTCCAAGTCTTTAGCACACTTTTATGCATATGGCCCTCAGCTGCTCACAATGTTGACCAATGTTTTCTTCCCTACATACCCCTTTAGCTTCAGATGGACTCTGTTTGCTGTTAATCTTCAGGACTATTAGGTTTTGCTGGATTTTTGCTGTGTCCTGTTCCTGGCTCATGGCATTTCCTTTCTTAATCATAATCTCATTCAGCCTACCCTATAGAATCCATTTTTATCCTTAGTACCTACAGAAATGAATGCAACAAATGAGTTTTTATGTCGGTAAGAAAGATTTAAAGAAAATATTAACTTCCCATTTTACAAAATTCCTCTAAAAATAGGTGATCAACATACTAAAATCTATATAGACAAAGACACACTTGCAAAATAACACAAAGAGCAGATGAAAATAGTTCACAGACAATATCCCTACAAGTCACAAGTTGCTGTATCAGGGACATAGAATATTTATACAATTAGCTTTTTGGGTGACCTGAAAATGTAGACTTTTTCAGTCCCTCACAGAGAATATGATTAGGGATTCAGATCAGCTGTTTGTCTGATGCAACTGCAGGAAGGATATTGCAGTAAGCATAATTCTGCACCATGTGCAATCAAAATAAATATGTAAAAATGTCTTCCATGTGAGAATCTCAAAAGGTCTACACAAAAAATTCGTCTGAATGAAAATTAAATAAGAGCAAGAAATTAAAACCATTAGCATGCCAAATTCAACATCCTTCTCAATACACAATGGGATATGCTATGCAATCTATAAATAACATTATATTTTCCAGTACCAAAACTGATCTTATACTTCTGAATCTACAGACTCCATTTTGTGAATTACACACAGTTGCAGTTAAGTGCTTTGGAAGAATATAAATTCACTATATGCATAAGTAGTAGACTTGAATCTATAATATACTTGGAGCTCTCTTCTCCTTTCCCCTTCTGAACTTGCTGTCACTAGGTGAATCCATTATGTTTCTTAGTGAGCTTTAAAGAAATTTCTAAAAGAAGGAAATCAGAGAAGAATTTATAAATATTAAAACTATGGTGTTCCTATCAATTTTAAAACTGTAGCTAATGTAGATACAGCAGGGAAATTATTCAAATGCACAACCTTTAGTCAGAATGGCAGTTCTGCTAGTTGTAATTCTAAGTCAAATCCAACATTTAACAACACACAGCAAGAATTCACTGCTTCCAAGAGGACAGAGAAAAGATGCCTAGAGTGATGCCTAGGGAAGCCTCCAGGCCAGAATATTAACCTAGCTGCATGACTTCACAGCTGGCATTCTTTAATGTGGCTGTAGGGATACTTGGATTACAGATTCCTGGCATAGTCTGTCCTGGATTTATAGCACTCTCCAAAGATGCTATGAGATGAAAATCTTTAAACTTTTCTGACAACATTGTGATGTTGCTTGATGCAAAAGTGGATGGGATTTATGGTCAGACATAGCTCAGGATTTGTGCCAGCAGTTTACAAAATGTCTTACCCATTAATGATTCCAGAACCCAAGGGAATCAGGAGTTTCCGAGTGCTTCTAGAAATGTCTTAGCAATTACAGAAGGGACAGAATTCAACAAACTCTAGAATTCAACAAATCTCTGTGTCCACTGAACTGAGACAAGGGACATCCCTTCTTTGAGCCCTTTACATCAAATCACCATGGTAAAGTAGAAGTATTATGCTGCAAACAGAGGGAAATAACTTTCTAACTCCTTGTCTCTGTTCTAAAATCCCACACAAGATCAAAAGCATTAAGGAGTCAAGCACAGCTGGGGAAGAGACAGTGGAGGCATAGCTTTATAAGCTTGCAGCAACATGAGCTATTTGAGAATGTAGAATGTGCTCTTATTTGAATGTAAAAAATACGTCAATTGGTAATCAACCTCATTAATGCAAAAATGAAATAATTTCATCTAAAGGGAATTATCCAATGCTTAATTCAACACTTCCATTCTAATTGTTAATCTCAGAGCTGAGGCATGGACATGACTTTAGAAAAATCTAGCATGAACGAACTGTGGTTACAATAAAATGTATACCATTCTTAGTTCTACAGATGGAATATTTCACCCCTGGTGAGTCTAAAACACTTCTTTAAGTACATTACTGAAAACAAAATCTTTGCAGCATAGCTGCGTCACTGTTGGAACTTCATTTAGTATCAGTAACTATTTGAAGCCCCAGATTAAAGAAATATTGCATAATACTTCAAAAGTCCTGACTAGAACTCAGTATTAAAAAAACTCCAGAAAACTCTCCTAAATAAAAAATTGCATTGGTATTTAAAAACAGTAGGTGATAACAGGATGTTGCTCTCATCTTAATCTCAATTAGTTAAATTATCATTCACACTAAAGCCCAGGGAGACAGAAAAGATGACTGCAGTTAAGAGATCACAGTTACTGTAGTAGAAATAAATTGCTAACAGCAACCTAGTGCAAATTTTACCTTTTGAACAGCAAGGCAATCTTTTTTTTTTGCAGCAGGATTATGAGCAAGGAATGATGTGACAGTTACATCAGATACTTGTTCTGACCTCTGCTAGAAGAGCATTCTCCATTTCAAGAAGCTTGACTTCACATCCAGAAACTATTATTTAGTTTTACTAAGGGTCACAAACTCAGGTGCAAAAATCTAAGTCTGGAGAAGGTTCCCAACATCCTGTCTGCTATCAGATTCGTGCTTCTTTCAGCCAAAGAATTCTACTGATGTATATATACCTATTAAGAAGACAATTTGTGCAAACTCTAGACAGAATATCAGAACACGTTAGCTAATATAGTTTGCTAATATAGTTAGCTAGTATAATTTACTATTATAGAATAGAATAGAATAGAATAGAATAGAATAGAATAGAATAGAATAGAATAGAATAGAATAGAATAGAATAGAATAGAATAGAATAGAATAGAATAGAATAGAATAGAATAGATATTGCTACATCTTTAGAGCTGATGAGAAAGTGTTGTCAGGATGGGTTAGGTAGCCTTAGTCTCTTCCATTTCTAGACAGCTTTGTATCTCTCTTTTGAAATTCTACCCAAATTGTACTGGAGTTATATGCTAAGCAGTTGGGTACAAAAAAATCCACAGCATGTCTCAGGCAAGTTCTGTAGTTTAAATGACCTGAGTTTAAATGGAGTGCTGAGGCTGCTAGTGAGACTGATTGAGGTAGATAAGGCCTATTAGTACACTCACAGCCCTGAGAAGTGTACTGTTAAAGAAAGAAAATTATATATGCAGATAGTAGAATTGAAAGCTGCACTCATGCAACTTGTTGTTGATTCACCTCTGCTACAAGGTACTTAATTTCTGATATTCTTAAGAATGTTTCTCTATCTGATAACTGTTGACATATTTCTCGTTTCATTTTTATGAGGAAAAATTTTGTTTAGTTTTCACTGACATCGCAAGACCAAATTGGCCATGCATTTGATAAAGATGGCATTAAAAGAGCTTATTGCTTTTATGCACAGCTGTGCAACCATTCCATGAATTCCTTTTTCACATGCATGTGCTAAATTTATTATTGTCCATCTGGTTTGAGTATTACATACCACACCATGCCAAATATGCATGAAGTGACATATACCAAAGAGTAGATATGTTGTTTTGACATGCTTGACAAGCTTCTAGAAAAAGTAGGATCTTTATGCTACTCAAGGCAGAGGAATTATGCAAGGAAATAATGAAAACACCATCCTCTGCTGTGTTCCACTTTTATTGTAGAAATCAGGAAAGGAAAAAGGAACATAATAATTATTTGGATACTGTAAATGATAAACCCTTACTTCCAGAAAATTTGCCATTGGGAGAAAAAAAAAGAATTCTGCCTTTAACTTGAAATTACTTTTGTTCTGCAAAATTAAAGACAAGCAAGCTGTGCCAGGAATTCATGCACTGTTGAATGCCAGGGTCTGAAGTTATTCCATGCACACAAATGCAGCACAAGACCTTTTATACGTACCTGGGGTTTTTTTTTTCAAGATTAGTCATCTTTGATGTTTAATAGTATTGCATGCACCAGCAGCCAAGCAAAATTGACAAGATTTCCTGGTTTCTGAAATTCAGTTTGTTCTTTAGAGGCCTGGAATCTTGCAATTTTCACCACTCATCAGGCAAAAAGCAGAACACTGTCTAAAAAACCAGCAGGGGAGAGAGAGACAGGAAGCAAAGATCAAAATGCAGCAGCAGGGAAGCAAGTGAGAACAGCACAGAGAAGTAGGTGAATAACAGTACTAATGAAGACGAGAAGAACCAACTCAAACCATAATCCATTTCAAGAGAGCAACCAGTCTGTACTTGCATGTTTTTCCACAGCATTTGTATGCTTTTTTCTGTTCACGGTTGTCAGTCTTTTTTAATGTGCCCAGATGTGAAACAATGCTTTTTGCCATTTGAGCAAGTTTAGAATTAACTCCCTTCCTTCTTCCCTCTCTTCCTCCCTTGTCTGAATGCATATTACTGAGAAAAACTTGCTAAAAAATCACATTTTGTGATTGTCTTGTTAATGATGTATAAAAGTATACAAAGCTTATAATAGTCATATATGAGAGTTTCTCATTAACAATTATATTTGATTTGGCCATTACAAGTATTGTTCATTCACCTGATAATTTGAATTAATACAATGTTTTTCATACCTTTTTATCATGACTGACTTTCTGGTTAGAGAAAAAATAATATATATAATAAGATGTCATTCAACTGACAAAAAGAATTCCGAAGGAGTTCCAATTCTTGTTCACTTTTTATTTCTTTTTAATTTATTATACTCTACAGTATGCTTATAAGTGAAACAATTGATCTTGTCTGAACCAAAATTACTTTTCATGGCATTCTCGACGTACATGAAAAGAAATAGTAATTTTTAAGTTCAGGTTTTAAAAATAGTGAATTAATGAAAATACCGAGAAATAAAATATTCCAAAACTTTTTCACGCTTTAGCTTCTCTCACAACCCTGCTGTGCTGTCTCCCAGCAGAGAGCAGGACTAGAGTTCATGAACATAAGGCCACTTCTGCCTGTCTGTAAAGGGCCTCAACCATTCTTTTTTTGTCCCTGATCAGTCGGCCTATAGCAGACATCCACTATAATGTCACCTTTGCCTGTCCATTCTTTAATTTTAACCTATAACTTCTATCAGATCATCCATCCCCAGGCAGAGTTTAATGTACTCCAGCTGCCTTCTCACATAAAGAACTTGAGATTTCAAAGACTGAGACACTTCTACATGTCTACCACATCCTCACGTCCTGCTGAGGTGGAAGAACAGATGCAAAAGTAGTACATGACAACCTCTCAATACTGAACACAGTTGTTTAGCATGAGAAAACCAAAGCAAAATAAAACAAGAAAAAGAAATTCTAAGAATTCTTTCATTTTGTGAATGCATTTTTTTCAAAGCGAATTACAGTCACATTTCCAATTCAGTGGAACAACCTCAAAGGAAAAGTCTGCACTTCCTTGTTTGTAAGGAGCAGGAATATTCACAGAATAGGGTAAATTTTCATTACTTTTATTGTATACTCCAAATGAGTTATTTATTTTTCTGCAAATGATGTGATTTAATGTGCCTGTTAATATAAATGTTCTTTTTACTTAGCTTTTTTGCACCATTGATAAGATTTATACATTCAGATTCGGTTGTTTTGACATTTTTCTCATCTAGCTTCAGACATGAAAATAGTTTAAATATCTACATTTAGACACCTAATGTGTCTAAATTATTATTGCAGATAGACTTATTCTCCTCAAGGAAATCATAATGTAATTTACATCTGAATATTTTCAGTTCTGCTTATAACTGTGTGTTTTCTTCCACATTTTGTGAGCAGTTATGCTAAATGTATTACTGTATTACTTTAGGGATTTTTGTCTTTACAAACTTAGATTTACTTTATCCTCATAATGACCTGACATCATGTTTGTCTGGTAAATTTGAAATGAAGATATACGATGACAAAAATCTTGTATAAGTAGTCTCCTAAGTGCAAATTGGTAAATAACCAATTGCTTTCAATACAGAGAACTAGAACTATGTGTCAGTTCTTCTATAGCATTTTGAGTTAATGCAGTAATCACCATTCCTTATTGTAAACTGTTCATAGACAGCCACCAAATAATGTTTCACCCTTTTTTTTTTCCACACTACAAAATTTATATGAGTTCCCTGAGTCTTTCTGAGAATTTCTTGCTGTTATCCCTTTGGACAAAGTCTTGTTATTTTAATTACTATGGAAACTTGTTGGGTGGGGATGTTGAGATGTATTTTTTGTTGTTTAGGGGGTTTCATGTGGTTTTGGTTTTGTTTGTTTTACATAAACTGACTGGTTTTGATTTTGGAGGGTACAGAGCATCACTGTCAACAATTTTCTCACCATTTTCAATGGGTTATTTACAGACACTAGTGAGTGTTGTAGGGTTGTATGAACACCTTCCTCTAGTTTTATTTTTTCCTCCTTTCTTCATCTTCTTTGTTATGTAGAATAAATTTGTTTTCAAAATTCTCTATTCTAGTTTTGCATTTTCTCCCTTAAAGGGTATGGTGTAGTGATTATTTAAATGCATGCAAAAAAAAAAGATTGGTTCCATGGGTCAGTAAGTTTTCATGATAGAGTGAGGGAAATTGTTGTTACCTTGGCAAATGTGTTATATTATGCCATACAATTTCAGTTCTCTGTATTACTTACCAGTATTGAGACCTTGGCCAATATAAGAATTATACTGTTTTGCCTTAGCAAAAGCTTTTGACCCTGAATAGAAGAGAGTTCTTGAGAATAGAACTTCTTGTTCTTGGATGAGTTCTAAACAACTGGCTTCAGCCAGAAGTAGCACACAAATCTGCAGAAGACCAGCCTGTGCCTCTAGGAGTAAGCATAATCAAAGTAATGCTCAGCAAAAGAAAAAGAAAGGCTCTGAAAAAGCTGGGATGATGAGTTTGGATCCGCATGATCAGTGTATGGATTTGTTATTGCAGTAGAAGTACCAGAAGAATGATCACAAATGCAGCATAGATTTCGATAGTAAAACCATGTTCCTCTGTTGTACACAATAAAATAAATCTGTTGTGTAATGCATAATGAATACCAAGACTGAAGTTATATTTCAGGGCACATATATCCTAAAATTTGACAAAAAAAAAAAAAAAAAGAAGGCAGCAGAACACTGAGAACATGGACAGCAGGATTTAGTCAAATGCATGAGAATATGAATTTAACATAAACTACTAATTCCCTGGTAAATCTCACACCATGAATATTAGAGATTTGTCATTTTGTAGCTGCATATCTAGTGGACATTTCAGAAAAATTCTTCAGATGGCTGTCTGGCCTGAATAAATTCTGGCAATAGTCAAAAAATAATACATCATGTGATGGATGTGAGGACAATCAATTGGGTGTAAGAGAAATTGATAATTAAAACAGTTAGACTGAGCTTACAAGGGAAGCAAGGAGTAAGAGTGTTGAAAATTTGATATCCAAAAGTGCTGAAATACTGAAAAATTTAGTAATAGATTATGGGGAGGAATATTAATATTGATATTTGTGACAGTAGCAGAATACAAAAAATAAAATCTAAAAGATGTGTAAATACACAGTAATTATCCAATAAAGAAGGAGTCTAAGAGAAAGGGATGCTGCTTGCCACTGTAGGGAGAAAATTCATATGGCCAAAGCTCAGCTGGAGTAGAAGCTGGCCAGAACTGTGAGAGACAGTAAAGAGTTTTTCAAATCTATGAATGGCAAAAGGCAGTGTAGAAATAACAGAGGCCCATTATGGGATGAGGATGGCCACCTCACAGAGACAAGGCAGAGATGGTGCCTCTGTCTTCAACATGGATTATTGACCAAGGCAGTCTCAGAGCCCTGAGCTGGAGGACCATGACTGAAAGAATGATCAACTCCCAGTTAATCTTGAATTTGTGCAGGATTGAGATGGATCCCTAAAAATATATGGGGCCTGATGGGATTCATCCAAGAGTCCTCAAATTACAGATGATATCATGGCAAAATCTTTCTGAATGATTTTTGAGTGATCCTGGAAATCAGAATGGTCCTGGAAAACTGGAAGCTGGTGAATGTTGCCCTGATTTTCAAGAAGGGCAAGAAGGACCACCCTGGGTACTACAGGCCTCTCAGTCTCACTTCAGTGCCTGACAAAGTTATGGTGAAGATAATTCTGGGAGATATTGAAAAAACACCAGAAAGACAACGCAGTCATTGGTCACAGCCAGCACGGCTTCATGAGAGGAACGTCCTGCTTATCAAACCTGATTTCCTTTTATGAGCAGGTAACCCACCTAGCTGATCAAGGGAAGCCAGGTGATGTAATCTGTTGGGATTTCAGTAAAGCTTTCATACTGTCTCTCACAGGATCCTTCTGGACAAAACGTCCAAGCTTTCAGGTAGATAAACAGATCACGTGATGGGTGAGCAACTGGCTCATGGGTTGGGCACAAAGGGTTACAGTGAATGGGGTGATGTCAGACTGGTGACAGGAAAATTATTTTTTTGTCCATTCTCTGATTGCTTACATAATCAAGAAAAAAGAAAAGAACGTAATAGTTATCCCACAAATATTCTATTTAATACTGTGAATTAAAAAGTCTCTAAGACACAGTATAATAATTTCTTTATATTTTTTTTTAATTTGAAAAAGTCGATGACTTTAGAGATTTTTATCTTTCATCTAAAAATCACTAATTTAAAACTAAAAAGCAACATTATATACTAATGATAAAATCCTTCAGAAATAGCAAATAATAATATTAAAAATTGTGAAATTTTTTTTCCTGATTAACTACAAAAAAACTTGTACCTTAATGTCTTTCTTTTCATAATTTGTTTTTAACCTTTTTCTAAAAAGGAATTTTCACAAATGAGTAGTAGACTAGTATTTACAGCAGTAACTTTTCATGTAACAATACTAAAAATCCTTACAAGTAGTAAAGCCAATGACATTTTTTTTCTCTCCCATTCAAAAATAGAAAAGCAGAAACTATGTTGAATGTTTTCATTACCATCTTTTATGCTTGCTGTTTAATTGTCTACTACATTTCTGCTCAAATAATATTTGTTGATCAATCTTTAGTACCAAAACAAGCAATGTGTTTTTCCTAAATAGAAAACATTCCTTAGTGTTTGTTTTTTTTCTTGAGATAAAGCGTTGATTTAATATAAATAATATTTCTTTTATACTTCTAATTATAGTCATCTTTTAAACAAGGAAATATCACTTCTATTGTATCTTTTGCCCTTCCAAAAATATTGGTAAATGGCACATAATAAAACCAGAAGTTTTGGGTTAGAAATTTTGGTGTGTTTAGATCTCACACACAAACTTCATCGTTTCAGATGTTGTTATTGCCAGGAAAATTCAACATAAATATTTAGCACAAAAATTATACCACTACAAAGTCTTATTTCTTGAAGCTACTGTTGGCATGCATGGTGTAAACATGATGATTCAGTTTTTATTTGGCCACAGAATAAATAGAGAATTTCCGAGCACCAACATACTTACACCATAAAATTATATTAGTAATTGGTTCCAAGTCTCTCTAGGATTCCATTTACTTTATGAATGATGTGTGTTGCCTGCTGATGGAGCATTGTTAGTCATTTCCAAAATGTCTCTTCTAGTTCATTCAAAAGTAATTATACACTTTTTGCTCTGTTCTAAGGATGGCACTAGTCACAGTTTTCCAAAGAAATGTCATCCTACTACTCTGGACTATTTTGGACAAATAGCTGGCCAGAACTCATCTACTTTCTGTCAAAGAGGGAGACAGATTAAAAAAAGAAAAGAAGAAAAGTCATGAGAAGTTTACATATCACTTTCAACAGAGGTGAAAGACTGGAAAGCATCCAGCTCTTGTTGATGTCAAAGATTGCTAATACTTATTCAGTGCCCTTGATATTTAGAAAACTTTGGCAATGAATGAAAGTATTCACCAGAGAGGAAGCAGTACTTGAAAAGTCTAAAAATAAACATAGGCTATGTTTATTTCACTGAAATTGGTACTTCCAAGTATCTCAGAAATTTTATGAGGAGAATATTTATGATTTGACAGTTTTATGATGGTAGAAAAAAATACAATATTTTTATAATATTATTTCAAGCTATTCTGAATATTTCACAATCGTAATGATCTTTGCAACACCAAAAAAAAAAAAACCAAAAAACAAACCCAAAACAAAAAAATATTAAAAAATCTGAAAAAATACCTTGTGTCCATTTGCCTCCTTCTCCTGCCTGAAGGCAAAAATCACAGTACATATTCTTGTCTAGACAGTTTCTAAAGATTTCCTGTGACAGAAATGTGACAGTTTCCCAAATAATCTAACCCATTACTACCTTATATTTCCTGAAAAACTCTGTCCCTCTCTCCCTAAGTTAATGTATTCTTTGTGCTGCATACCACTGGCTTGAAGAACAGAATATTCTCTTCGTCTGTGCTTCAGGTCTTTACATCTAGCATTTTTATTTCTTTAAACTAAATATCCCTAGTTCTCCATTTTGTGCATCATGTTTTCTAGATTTCCGACCATTTTCTTTCTCTTGCTGGGCTCTGGCCAAGTTGTTTATATTCTCTCTGTGTGTCCCAAAATTAAATACATGATTGGAACGGGTGACTTACCACTTTCCATGTAAGATGGAAAAATCAATTAATTTTGTTTCAGACAATGCATCTATTGTACATCTTGTACACATGACAGTGTGAAAAACATTTGACTAATTATTCATTGTAACTTGCAGTTCCCTTGCTCATTTCTACTGCTTACTCACTAATGCTGCTTCTTAATTTCTTCTTGATAAATATAAAAAATTTGGGATATTTCCTTATCAAATATAATCTCCTGAACACCAGACTGAGTTGTTGGTATCTATTTTTCTTAAACCTATTACCTGAACTGCTTTCAAATCTTCCCCTGCATGTCAGGACCAAAACTGATAATTTTTTTTCTTTTTATACAAGTTGCTAATTAAGTATTATGGGATGCAGGACAAAAGAATAATCTTGCAGTTTAATAGTAAGTAAGAAATACCTAATTGCAGAATATAGTTTTCCTATCACTTAGATGTTCACCTAATGGGGGTTTGTATTCCATGAAACAGAACATTTGTTTCTGTGGTGGGTAAACCCAGACTAAAATAGATCTGACTGGGGGAAAGGTAACTTAATTTATTCCTTCTTAAAATAGATTCTAATAGTATGAACAAAGACATAACAAACATTAAATCAACATTGTTTTTCCTCATCTCCTCTTTCCCATTACCAAATTCTTTTTTTCTTTTTTTTCTTCCTACCCTTTAATTCCTGACTCTTAGCCACACAAAGTAGCACAGCTGAAAGACACTTGGGAAATTATGTTTGTAGTTTGCCCTCTCACACCTTTCTCTGTAGATGACTCTTGCACTGATTTGAGCTTTTCAGGTAAAAATATCCCTGCATTGTGGATCCTTCATGAACTGCAGTCATATCTGCTTCAGTGCCATGCTACAGGTCTGGGGCTGGCTGGAAAGCTGCTGGTGGGAAAAGAACCTGGAGGTGCTGGTGCACAGCCATCTGAATATGAGCTGTCAGTGCTAGATTAACAGTTGGACTCAATGATCTTAGAGGTCTTTTTCAAACTAAATGATTCTATGATTCTATGAAGGGATGATAAGTACCAACTTTTAAACAATGGTTTTAAATATAGTATAGATATATTTGAGTTGGTTTGCTGGTAGTTAATAAAGAAGTAATTTTAGACTATAATTAAGAAGACCTTGGTTTTGACATATACTCCATATTGAGAAGACTAAAAAAAAGTCACATAAAAATATTTTACCACTGTTCATGCAGATCTAAGGAGAAATGTATGTTCTCTGAAGTTTTCAGAGTAATGTTTAGTGTTTCTCATTTGACCCCACTAGTGCCCTGTCAGCCATCCTTTCAAAGAGCTGCCTCCAATCACCTCACACATTACCGTTCCTTCACCACAAGGAACCTCACTATTTTCTAGGGGCAATATACCAGCTAAGCTTTCCTCATCAAACACTGATTTCCACACCTCTTGCCGAATGATTCATGAAGAGTCAGTGAAAACAGATTACACATCCTGGCTTAATGGGTAGACATACTGTATCCTGTTTAGCAGCTTTATCATGGGGACAAGGGGAAAGATGGCTTTAAAAGGAATAGTCCCACATTAGGTATAAAACTTGCACTACCTCATCATGTTAAAAAATGCCAAATTAAGTAATTTCCTCAACATTACTTGTAATTATGCTGCTGAATAAATACATTTTAAGGATAAAGCCTCTATAATGCAAATTCTAGCCTAATGCTTTACTTAATGTCATTAAAATGCAAAGGCCAGTTAGTGAATTGCTAACATTTCTGCTTCTGCCCAGCTCCATATAGATGAGCCTGCAGTACCTTGGAGCTACCTTCAAGCAACATAAAGGGTTTTGATCTCAGAGTCATCCAATCTATAAAACGAACAGAAAATGCCAGTTCAAAGTGAGTATTTCACTAAGCCTAACTGTTTTGTAAGATTTCTGAACCATAAGTATTATGAGAAAGAACGCCTTAGTATTGGAGTGTCGGATTACTGGATTCAGTGGGTTGCTTTGGGAGTCGCTTTTTTGGTATCCTTTTCTAGCTGCACCATTAACTTGTCAATAAACTGTGAAAGACTATCAGATAATAGACTATTATAAAAATGTCTACTTTTTTTTTTTTTTCCATTGAGGTTTACTACCATCTTGTAAAGGACAGAAGAAATAAATGATATGTTCTAGTGTAAAGTTTCTGGTGACATGAAGTTAGAATGTCTACAGTTTCTGAGTGGTTCAGGTCAATCCAAATGACATAATAAAGAAATAAATATACTAAAAAAGTAAATATAAAAAATGCAAGTATGATGCACAATTTCCATGATAATTTAGTAATGATAATGATTAGTAGTAATGATTTAGTTAGAATTTGCAAAAAAAAAAAAAGCAATTTTCATCAGGCTTGCTCATCACCACTCCCCATCTATAAACTCATCTCTATTGGATATTCCTTTTAAAGCACTGTAAGAAAACAAAGGTAGAAAAAAATTGAATTCTCTCTTGTGCAGCCCAGCAAAAAAAATTCAATGTGTCTGTGACTGCCAGGTGACACTGTGACAGTTGTAGGGATGATACAGACTTACAGATTATGCTTCAAAATCAGAGGCATTTAAATTTTAATTAAAAAACCTTCCCCCAAGCATAGACTGTCAACTGAGTAACTAAATAAGTAAGCAGCAAAGGCAAGCCTCTAAAATTGGTGACCTTCAGATCAATGACCTTCAGATGGGACCCTATGTTAGATTATTTTATTTGTATGTTGTGATCAATATTTGCAAACTTGCATAAAAAAATTATGGTTCTTAAAAAGAAATATGCTTATTTCAAAAATTTGGGAGTACCAAGTCAAATGCTAAAGTTCTAGACCGTTTTTAATGAGATATCCATTGAGTTAATGAAATTAGAGTTCATTTTAAAATAGATTTATTATATAAAATCTACAATAAGGTAAAGCAAGTTTATACATTTGATGTGATTTTATAAATTTTGAATCTTCCAACTTATTTTTACTACAGTAATAGACAATTTAAGATTTTAAGACTGCCTAGTTAAGAAACAGAAAGATTCATGCTATGCATGGATTGGGACAGTAAAGATATCCAGGGAAGCTGAACACTGTAACAGTAACATAAATTTTTCTGGAAATCCTTAACCTGGCGTGATATGAGTGATAAAAAGCATTATATAGGTAAATGTAACTGTCCATCTTCAGTTTTAGCTCACACCTTTGACTTATTTTTGCTTTCCTTTAATTCTGAAGACTTTTGCTTCTTTTTCTATATTTAATTCTTCGTGTAGCTCAGATTCTTTTTTCCCTTCTTTTTTTTTGCCTGTTTTTATTTCCATTTTATATACTTTTCCTGCTTTGAAGTCTTTGTTCATTCTTCTTCCTTTTAATGTCTCTTTTCCAGTTGCTTTTTTTATTCTTTTCCTCAAGCTCTATTCTTTTTATGTGGCATTTCTGTTGCTCTCATTTCACTTGTTCTGGACTTTTTAAAAATTTAATTTAATTTTTAAGTTTGGGTTAGCCTGTTTTTCTAAAGAAGCTTTGCTTGTGCAAACACCATACTTTTTTTTTTTTTTTTTTCCAGCTGTCTATCTTTCTTACATCAGTAACTTCTGAATCTGATGGCTCATTAACGAAAGTTGACAGAACAGTGCAGAGCCTTAGAGATAAGGCATTTCCCAACAGGTTTGGGAAGGTTGGCAGCTGGCCGGAGGGCGGAGATCCAAATGGATGTCCCATCCAAGGAGGGGCGGCTCCTACCTGCCCTCATTCTGGGGAGCAGCAGCCCAAGGTGTGGGTGCTGCTCCCGCAGCCCCGCGCACGCCGCAGCCTGCCCCGCCGTGCCGGCCGGGAATTGCGGTGGGCGACAGCCCCAGACACGAGTAAGGGAAGAATCTGCGCCAGCAATCTGCAGATATCGCACGGCTGCTTTAGTTCCCTTGCTCATTAACTTTTATTTTACCCTCTTCCTCCTACAGTGCCAAAGTTAAGCTGAGCTCAACGCTTTGACTCAGCAGAAAAGTGTTACAGTGCTCAAGCTGTCTGACTTGTCCCCGATATTAATGACAACTGACTTTGGTGACCAGGCCTATTCCCCTGTGTACAAAGTTCACTTATTTACTAATGCAGGATGAGGAAAGCAGATAGAATTATGGTTATCAAGTTGATACTTTTAGGATTAAAGTTCCTAAGTTGCTGCATAAGGGAAGCCAAGTCAGTAGAACAGTTTCTAAAGGCAAGAACATCTGAATTTCTGTGTTTTCATTTACCAGGAATAAGGATTTTATGTTGCTCAATTTTTCAACATTTGCCTTTATTTGTAGGGGTATTTAATAATCCTACTCATTCCAATAAGTGAAACAAACAAACAAACCCCAAGTCATCTGTCACAGCAGAGGAAGCACAGTAGAAGGAGAAAAATCATGCACGATGTACACTAAATTGCTCTGGGAAAGAGATGCTTCAGGTAAAGATGCATGCCTGAATCTTCACCTAAAGCATACCCAGCACAAGAAGTAAACAAGAAGGAGCTAACAGGAAACCTAGGTAACAACACAATACATAAATTCAACTTTTTGTAAATTAAAAAAAAAGGCACAGCGTTCTACCCCCGCCACTAAGGGAACACTGCTAGAAGGGGCCAAAACTATGTTCTCTGCAGAAAACAGCACACATACAAGCCTGCTGTCTTTCAAACTCCCAGTTACTCTGTGAAACTGCACTTCTTTTTCCATAACAATCTTTAACTGTAGGTTCCTCTCATATCCCATTTAAATCCTAATTAATAATTTAGATGATACAGATTCTGGTGTAAGGGAGCAATTTTATGTTTAAGCTGTATATACCAGAGATGGCATATAATTACAGTTCCTTACCAAATACCATAGCTGTGAACTGTTTGGAAAAAATGGGCATAATCTATTTCTCTTTCAGTTACTTTATTTTGAAAAAGATGCATCCAAGTATTTTTGAGAACACATTTTATTCAATATGCAATTCAGTCAGTAAAAGTGAGATGTATACAGATTATATCTTAAATCAGATGCCACAAAAGAAGTATGCAATATTTTGTTTACTTTCTGGATCATTTTATGGTTCACCTGAGAGCCAGACAACTTCATCTAGATAGGTATGAAAGCACTGGAGAAGTTCCAGATCAACAGGGAAAGACCTGGTAAGTCTGAGAAACACTGAGAGCTGAAGGATGTCAGTATTTACTGTGTTTTGGAGACATCTGTGGCCTTTAGTCTTACTCATTTTTACCTGTTTAAAAAAAAATTGCAAATTAAGTATCATTTAAACAGCAATCTCTAGAGCTACAGAAATAAATGAGAGGCAAGCAATACGGAAGGCAGCCTCTTAAATGAGATGATCAGGAAGTAAATATATAACATGCATGTATATAACCAGTGCCTTGGAGAAATGATTTTCAGTTAGTTTCCTATTCACACCTACCTCAGTAATTCTAAATCCTCTCTCCCAAATCCCTGGAGTTAGTATTCTCCTTTCTGCCATAAATAACTATCATGGATTTTTTTATCATCCTCTTCTCTACTACCTATAATCCTTCTTTATCAGAAATGTTCATAAGAATGCATTAATTTAATAGTCTTCTTAGCCACTGCTCCTGCTAGCATGACCTACAATTCTGAATCAAAGTAAATTTTTTTTTAAGATTATATTTTTGCTATAATATACTCAATTCTAGGTTGATCCAAACCAAAAGGTTGTTTGTCATAATGAAGCTGCTGAGAAAGTAATGGTGAAAACTGTTTTAACTTACCTTTAAAAACACTGGAAAGCTTGAAATTCCTCCTCAAATATTTCTTCTAATTGTATTTCATTTATCTACTCTGAAGTAAATGTACTTTCAGTAATCATAATTTAATCCAATCTAGATCATGGCCTTAAAAAAAATCAACTCTTTTAAACTTCATACATTTTTCAAGCTCTGATGCATTCATTCAAACAAATGGCACATTTTGGATACCAGCCTTTCTAGATTAGAAACAATAGGATATTTGATGCTCACCTAAAAATCATAGGAAGTAATGTGGAAATAAGCCTGTGTGATCAAATTTTCAGGTAAAGGAGATGTGAAACTTTGTTACAAAATAATTAAAACCACTGAATTTGGATTCTGTATTTAAAGTTTAATCTGGATTTAAAATTAAAATAAATGGACAAAAATAGCATAAAATTGAATTTTAAAAGTGCCAAAATATCCTCACACCAAATCACAAACAGCTCCCTAAAACTAAACAACAAGAACCCCATAAAACCATCAGGGGACCTTATCAATCCCTATGCCTCCAGCTAAACAAAGCTCTCATTTTATCTTCAGCAACAAAGGCAGGAACTACTCCCAGTAATTTACATGCTTGCAGTTTACAGTTGTAAAATGTTCATTCCTATGTTCTTTTAAACATTGGCTCTTTGAAAAGAGATCATTTTCCTCTTTTAGATCAAAAGAGCAGGAAACTGTGTATTGAATTTCAGAAAATCTTTCTGCTGGAGTTTAAGTAATGACTAAATGAGAAGCCATGAAGTAATGGCTTTATTCAGTTTCTGTTACTGACATCAGCCTGTTTATATACTGAACTGAATTACCTCTGGTACAGTGTATTTGTGTGACTCCAGCAAAACGGCCATAGCTGAGGCTGGTTTCACTACAGTCAGATATTAGCCAAAGTGCCTGGAAATGTTCTTTGCCAACTGTTCTTGGTCTGGTGCTAACAGATATAGGAAAAAATCACTGCACAGTTTAGCTAGAAATTCACATGCCACTGGGGCAAGCCCAAGAGGCACTGACAACTGAGGCATTCCTCTTGTAAGTCATGAAACAACAGGGCAATTGAGAGCAAAGATCATGGTATGATGATCTCACTGTGACCATAATTTAGATTTTTGTTTTGTGTACGCCTGAAAGAGAACTCTTATGGCTGAGAAAAAACTTTGTGAGAGAGGAGAAATTATTTTTGAATAAAACAGCTCATGCAAGTTCTGTCTTTCTTTTTTTTTTTCCCTTAAAACTGAAGTCAACCCCAAAACCACAAAGTTAAACTTCTAATGTAGGCTAAGTGACATGAGCATTAAGTAATGACTACAGGAACACAGAAATGCCATTGTGTCAGTAAACCAGAAACTTATCTACATTTTAATTAAGTTAGGGAATTTGGCATGCACCTTTTCAATGATTTAATAAGCATATTTTTGTATTAAAAAATCTATACTATAGAAGTGCCTTCCCCTCAGGTAAGGAGAAGTGCACCACAAAATAAGCCAGCAGGAGCCCCTTTTCTATAATTATATACATATCTGGGGGAAAAACAAAAGAGCAAAACCCACTGAATTGCAGCCTAGTACTTGGTTTGCAGCGGTGCTGCTGCTTCCTTTGTATTTTGCTTCTTCTTCGTCATTGTCAGTCATAAATTGTTGATTTTTTTAAAAACTGTGGAGTTGTATAACATTCTTATGTAAATGTTTCCTTATCCTCCAAAGCAGCAGACCTCTGCTGAGAAGACAAGCAGTACTGCAGAGCTCTGCAACAAGATTTGAGGGCTTGAGATGTGACCTTTGGGTGAGTACATTTTAACCAGGAAATTTGATTATCACACATAACACCATTAGGGACTGGTTCTCCTTTGCTTGATTTAAAAAGGCATAGAGAAACTCTTCCATAAAGCTCAAGTTGTTAGTGCCTATCTTAGAAAATTCTGCCTTGAATTCCTGAAGTTATACAATGCTAGGTTTGTCAACCTTCACACACAGCCATAGTGAGAAATATGGTTCAGGGCTCCAACAACCTGTTGAGCACTTCCACCCCTGTGACTGACTATGCTGAGACCATCAATCAAACCTTTTATGCAAGTCGTCATCCTCAACTGCTGAAGTACAGCCTAAGTGCACTTATGTTGTAGCTGAACTTACTGTGCTGTAATAATTCTTGAGGTTTAAAAGCCACATTTCAGGCAATGCTCAGAAGTTTACTACTTTTATAATGAAGAAGAGAAAGGATGTGATAAGAGAGCAGTTCTCAGTCTTGCCCTGCTCATTATCTTATATTTTTGATTCATCCTTCAGAAGTTGAATAGCTTGAGACAAACCTAAATAATTCTTGGCATCTGATTTAGGTTCAGCCTTCCTCTAGTCCTTATTAGTGCTACAGTTCCTTGCTTGAAAGGGTACAAGCAGCTTAGATTTTCCCTTAATTCATTCCAAAGTATGTTAACCTTAGAGACGTTTATTTGAAGTGAGTTGGGAAAAAGTACTTTTATCCTTTTGTTCAACAAAGTAAAGCTATGATGTTTATCCTCATGCAGTCTATACTCTTAACTAATTTTAGAGGAAGAGAAAATTATATCAAATTCGTCTGGAGGCTTCAGCCAAATCAAATAATTCCCATCTCATAAAATATGCTTTTAGGGTCTGATTTTTAATTTACCATTAGAAAATTTTAAATTGTCCGTTAAAAACACTACTGAGGGGAAAAGAAAAAGTCAAATGAATGATTTTGTAGAACTTATTGCTGGAGTTATAATTATGTCCTCAGAACATAATTATTTAGAACTTTTGCCTTAGTGGATCTTCTGAATAGACAGAATTATTAAGAATTCTGAATTAATTAACATCAAGCTTTTAACAGTTTTAATATGTAACTCTGGAGAACAGAGAGGGGTCAAGGTAAGGCCAATATGTGGTAGTTTAACATGCTCTTTTCTTTTAGGCATCTGGAGTGTCAGTAGTTTTGACAAGTAGCTTTTTTGTAGCAAAACACAAGAGCTCCTATGTACAAGACCTAGAACTATTAACATGCATTTGATGAGTAAAAGGTTTTAGAAAATTTTCAAACCAGTATTAATGTTAACATCATGCCAAACTATAAAAGTAAGCAGGTTTGATCATAAGAAAATGACACAAAGTTCAAACAGTCTAGCCAGTGAGAATATTGCCAAGAGTTGCAGGATCATAAAAAGCAGACATCTGAATATGAAGCTTTCAGTTAATTTTCCAATATCTCTTCCTAAGTTTCTCAATAGAATTGAGCAATTACAATAAATGAATAGAGGTGTGAATGAGGTCCCAGACTTAGGAGAAATAAGAGGGAGATCGTCACTGATGAATACTATAGAAAAGCAGAAAATAAAATGAAATTGTGCACATTAAAATAAAATATATTTGTCATCATTGGAAAAGCAATAAGCATTATTGATAAAATAGTGCGGCCTGGTAAAAACTCTTATGAAAGCTCCAAAATTAGGATTTTACAATTCATATACCAGCTTCAGTACCTCATTCAATGTTTTTGCTATCAAATTATCTAAGGTCTTATTTTATTTTGCCACTTCAAAGTACATGGTATTTTTATTGACACTAAACAAATTTCTCTCACAAGCTGATCTTCCATCAAATCAGTAATTCCTGTGGTTTACTTAATTTCTTTTGTACACTTTCAAGAACAGAATAGGATATTCCCTGGAAGAGTTTTTTTACTGTCTTCTAAGGGAACCGAACACCTGTGTCAAAATAATTTTTGTAAATTACAGTAGAAAGGTGTTGGGTCATGTTCATGAAGTCTTTTGCACTTTGTCAGAATAGTAATGGAGAAGATACTCCTCCATTCTCTTCTCATGATTCCCCTACTATCTAGTTAGGGGATCATCATTCTTGATATAGCCTTTCTATCTGTATTCTTTAATGAGTATTTGACTATCCACTAAGCTGACTAGCATTTTTCTGGAGGTTTATAAAAAAACACTGAAATGAGATTCAGCTGCAGGATCATCATTAACATATTCTGGTTTTCAAAAGTGGGGAAAATTCCTCCCAGATTGCTGCATAGGAGAAGTCAAGCTAGGTATGGTATGGTAGCCCAAGGATATTTAGTCCTTGTGCTGAATAGGGGCTGCAACAGAAAAATGTAAGTACAGTTAAACCAACAGTGATAAGTTCTTTTTCAAATATTCAACTATTACCTTCTGATTGGAAGGAAATTGAGAGTGGTTTACAGACTATTTAATTATTTCTTATTTTCCTCAAGAATAACACTCTGAGGCCAAAGCTATGTAAAAAAAAAAAAAAATCACATCACAACAAAAATATGACGGAAGAATCAAGTCCAAGTATGGAAGCATGACCTTATTCAGTTATATTTGTGGTATCCTACATATCTCTACCATTTGTTAAAATAATTTAATAAAGGATAGTTTTTTCTCTTCATACTTCATGCTCATATTGAAATAAGGTATGCCAGGCAAAATATATTGTTTTCCAAAAGATTTGGTGCCAAAAAATTATAAAGATTATATGCAAACCTTACTTTGACTACTTTAGAAATGAAATTTAATATTGCCTTCCTTCAGTCCTTCCTTTCATCCAAAATCTTCCCAAAAGATTTTTCTTTGCTAAGTGCATCTAGAAACATGAAGTGCCATTTAAAAAGACCCTGAAATAATTTATGAAGTTGAAGAACTCCTTCATAGTTTAGAAATTTGTCACTGGAAGGTTAGATCAAAACAATCATATCAGACTTTAACTGTTGACCTTTCTTTGGTGATGGAATGATTTCTCTTTACGGCTTATCTACAAATGAGACTTGTACTGACCCCAGTACGTCATGTCTGCCTTATTACTGTGAGTTAATGGTATTCAAAGGACTCCTTTTGTTCTCAGCTCCACTGTTTATTCATTTTACCCAGGGGTCAGTGCTTGCTCAAACCTCCAGTAACTGCTGAACATCTTCACATTTTCTTTTCAGCTGCTGATTCTGAGACAAAAGGCCTTATATGGAAATACTTAACAGTGAAGACCTATAAAAAATAGTTTCCAAGCATATGTTAGAGGAATAACATAAGGTTTGACAAAATTATATCCTAGGATTTATAATAGAATTAGACACTGTTCAAAAAACAGAGGTATTTTGTATAGAAATGGATTAATAATACAAACCAGGGCTGACTCATATAGTTACAGGTCCAGTGATATCATTCAATGAGTTCTCTAATTTTTCCAAAAGACAATGTTCAAACAATTTCTTAATATTTCAGATAGAAGAATAAGTAAAAATAACAGTGTTTTCTAGTATTTTGGACAATTCTGAAGTGATTAATTTGTCTTTAAAAAGTAAAATCAAAGCAAAATGATTGAAAGGTCTCATTCTTCCTATCAAAAACCTATAATTGAATATTCTTTCTGTTTCTTCAGTTACACAGGTTGTCTGATTTTAAATAGTGAAAGAAAATGTGTTTACAAGAATAAGCTTAGTAACAAGATTATAAAACCATTTAAGTTAAGGATTTACATGTAAATCAAAGGGAAGAGATTTTAAAACCATTTCTTCAATGCAAGAATAATGCCACTACACTAGATCACGTGAGGCCAAATGTTTTACAGCTCATTTAAAGGTCAGAGTAAATACCAATGGCATAGAACTCCCCAGTCCTAAACTGTCTAGAAGGTTGCCTGACTTAAGGACTTTAGTTTTAGTTTTGAGCTAAGGGCATACTTCAGAGATGGATTCAGAAAAAATTTCTATGTCTATCAAGCGAAACTCAGATGAAAAATAGGTCCGAGAGCCCACATTCTGATGGGTCTGAGGAGATGGGTGTTCTTTCCTCATGTGTTTTTGAGACCACCCCAGTAAAAGTGCCTCTGCCAAGGTGGAGCATGATGATCACTGACTGTCCCCTATGAGGCCTCAGAGGAGGTTGCTTAATGTATGTGTAGCACATCAGTTCAGTCGGGGCCACTGCAGGAGGGTGCTGCATCAGCAGGAGGCATTACTTTCCAGGCTTTTCCCTAGTTAAATTCAGCAGCACAGCAGTTATTTCCCCTGAAGTTTGTTGTCTTGTAGAGATTGCCCATGTTTACAAGATGGGCTTACGAAATAACCGGACCAAAGTAATTCTCTCCCTAAAACGCATCACTGACAGTCTGCTTTTTGCCCTGAAACATGATTCTCTGTCTTACACGTTTATTTTGACTGATTTATTATATATATCCTTTAGGTGAGAGAAAACTGACAGTTCATGGACTGCAAATTATTTTATCTGGTTAGAAGTGTTGCTTTACTGAAATCCAAACAGTTAAGAGTGAAAGGGTTTTGTTTGGTTTGTTTGTTTAGTTTGTTTGTTTGTTTTAAGGGCAGAAAAGAATTGCAGAAATATTGGCATTTTGATAATACTTTGACTTTTAATGAACTTTTTTTTTTTACTTTAACTTTTCACTTCAAAACATCTGTCATAACAACAAGAAAGTTTTTAATTCACCTGAAAAGCATTTTCTTCCAAATTTTACTTTGAAAATCTTTGATGTTCACTATTTCTTTAAAAAAAACCAACACAGTATTTGCACTGAAGATAAAATCCTTATTAGTCTGTATCTGCTAAGGATAAAAATAATACATGTGCATTATTCATTATAAACACATTTACCAAAACACATGCATATATTTCAAAGCAGATGTGTGGAGAAGGACTTGGATATGATAACTCAGCATCACCTGGAAGTGGGTGCTTGCAGTCTGAAAAACCAAACATATCCTGGAATACACCAAAATATATGTAGCCAGCAGGCTGAGGGAGGTGATTCTGGCCCTCTACTCTGCTCCTGTGAGACCCCATCTGGAGTGCTGCATCCAGCTATGGGACCCACAATAGTAGCACATGGATCTGTTGGAGAAGGTCCAGAGGAGGGCCAAAAAGATGCCCAAAGAGTTAGACTATCCCTGTTATGCACACAGGCTGAGATTTGGGGGTGTTCAGCCTGGAAAAGAGAAGATTCTAAGAAGACTTTGTAGCAGCCTTCCAGTACCTAATATATACTTATAATAAAGCTGGAGAGGGACTTTTCAGAAGGGTATGTTGGGGTGTAACAACAGGAAGGATATATTTAGTCTAGATATAAGGGTAGTAAAATAGTGAAACAACTTGCCCAGCGAGGGTGTGGATGATCTATCCCTGGAAGTGTTCAAGGTCAGGTTGGATGAGTCCCTAAGAAACTTGGTCTTTGGGAGGTCTCACCACCTCTGGCAGAGTGCTTGGAACTAGATGATCATTTAGGTCCCTCCCAACCCAAACAATTCTAAGATTTTATGATTCTATTAAAAATGTAAAATAAGAACTGAAGCCTATTTTTTTCATAGTTAGTTCATCTGTCATTCTTATTGAATACTGCTGGGGCAGCAGTATTGGTAAAAAAAACAACAACAGGAAAAGCAATGGCATCTTCAGTATAGTATTATGGAATTCTGTTCAGAAATTTCAATTAATTTACCATTATGATAAAATGTATAAGAAGTGTTTACACCTCCAGTGGTTCTTCCCTTGAGGAGCTGCACAGCAGAATTACAAGCCACATAGAGACAAGTTGTAGGATTCATGACAGACAGAGAGGAAATTGTATTGTCAGTCTCACAAGTCTGAGGATTGCAAACGGAATCTCATCAAATGTAATTTCTATTCCTCTTTGTACATCAAATGCCTCAACTAAAATTCCACATTCTACTGTGACTGAATGAACTTGCTCCTTCTGGACAGCTGCATTCCCTGGGCCTCCCAGTACTCTAAAAAGATAACAAAACTGTCCGTAAGAATTAAAAGTGAAAGATGAGATAAATAGTGAGAATTTGGTGGTCGTTAGTTCTGTGTTTTTGCCTAACTGCAAACAGAGAAAGACAGGTTTCTTCAGCTTGGATTAAGCATCCTTTCATCAAGACCAGTGTACCCTTTGGTTAAATAGTGGGAAATACTTGATATTACAATAAATTTAATTGCAAGCAAATACCAAAAAGAAAACAATACTTCTCTATCCTGTCTGTTTTGCTTCTGTTCACAAAGGCTTACACATTCTTGTATCTTTAGAGAACAGAGAGTATTTCTCTGTTCCTTGTAGATGTGAGGTTTATCTGAGGTGGTCTCAGTTACTATCAAAGGTGCTAACAATTTTTAAAATCACCAGCAATACCAAATAATGCTGTCTTTGCATGTACAGTAATTTCAAAATATAACCTGGACATTCCTAGGAACCCCATGATGGGAGCTAGCAATGTTGAATTTCACCTTCAGTCTAATTGAGCAATGGTGGCTAAGCAGTGTCTAGCAAGTCATGTGAGGTCAGGACCAGCACATGTATGTTTGTGTTTCATTTATTACAAAATGAAATGGGATTTCCTGGTGATCCTAACCAGTTCTGATTCAATAACTAGGTCAGTATTTAAGTCCACGTTCAGCAGCAAATCCCATGATGGTCTGACAAACCCTCTGCAGCAGGCGGCTTTGCTCTGCAGCAACTTGCCACCAATGGCATCTCTGTCATGTAAGGAGAGAAGATGTCACTGCTTAGCCCTCAGTGATTCACATCCTCTCTGAACAAAGTAATTCTGTCCTTCTGATTATTGTTCTGTGGAAGTCTGTGGTTTTATCCTCAAACGACAGCAATTCTGATTTTCAGGAACCTTCCACAGATAATTGCTGAATAAATGTACATACATGATATCAAAATGTATATTTATATACAAATATAATAATAAACATGCAAATAATAATGAAATATATATAGATAAAATAAACAAATCACTCTTCACCAAAAATGGAGAACACAACCAAGGGAATATTATGGTAAACTGGAATTAAGATTTAAAGCAGACAATATTAGTGTAGGGGTTAAAAAAATTAATATTATCCTAAAAGACAAATCTGGAAAATTCTGTGGTTATTTAAACCTGAAAATACATATGTATTAATGTATGTAGATGTATTTTCAACAGCAGCAATTTTAGCATGCAGATAGTTCGAATTTCTCTGATGTCACAAGACAACCATTTTGAATGAGGGTTTGACTAATTTTCCATTTAATCATTACATACAGCTGTCGAGATGTAAGACATTTTTTATTTAAATTTAGTTTATAGTAAAGTGGAAGTGTTAAGAAGATATTCTAAGTATGGTATTTCTTAAAATGTCATATTTTGGTATGAAATATGACATTTAAAATGACATATTTTTAATTAATTTATAGAATAAATAGCAGTCCTAAATTCTCAGAATCTTTTCTTCTCAAGTTAACATCCTCCATTTAGGGAAAGTGCAACATGTGCAACATATGTTCATTTAAAACCAAAATACTTATTAAAAGCTTGTATTGACATATTTTTGACATTTGACATACAATATGCATGAGGATAACATTCAGGTTGTTAATTTATGGATGAAAAAGTTAGAAGGAAAACTGAAGGTTGCTCCAGTAGTGCTAAGTGTTACTCTTACGGAATGTGTCAAAAAAGAAGTTTAGATGTCTTCCCAAACACTGACAACTAGAAGATGTTTTCAAAGTGATCTTTGTCTGAAGAAAGTATATCATTCTACTGTGAGTGTTTTGAGTTTTTTTCAGGCAGTCAATTCTGCTATTGCCTATTTAATTAAACAATTATCAGAGCCCTATGAGATTAATCAATATGAATCTTGAATGATTTCAGTTAATTATACCAAGCAGAAACTTGGCTGAGAGGGTTAAAAGTCCTAATATGCACTCAAAGTGCTCAGTATTCTGGAATAAAATTACTTTGATCTTTGAAAAAATTCTTGAAAAAAAGGAATTAACATTCCTAGCTGCATAATTGTATATTTTTCCAATATATGTATTATTTTTCTAAAAGAATTTAATAGAGGTCTGGAACTTCACAAGATAAAATTAAATTATTCACAAAAAGCTTGCTTTCTCGTAATCTAAGCAGAATGTCACAAATCTATAAAGGACCAGAAAAAAAATAAACTGAAAATTGCAAAACATCCTTTCTAGAAAAGACTTGTGTGTGCTATAAATTACTTGCCTTATGGGCTCAAATTGAAAATATGCAGAGGAAAACAGAGTTGCCTGTTATTTTTCTTTACTTCCAAGAGAATAAATACACTCAGTCATCTGGAAATCTTGGGTTTTGCCATTTGTTTGGTTTTATATTTTGTTCATTTGAGAGTACAGAGACTTGGGATAAAGGCCTCTGCAACCCATGTGCTCCCAGCTAAGATGGATATGGACATCACCTGTATCTGTGCTCATGGCAGAGCAAAAAAAAATTGGTCCTTCATTAGAGTAGTGAGACATATGGATAAACAAGGAATTGCATATGCTTAGTATTTAACCATGTTTAATTATACACATTATTTTCACAACATGGACATTTGCTTAAAATATTTAATATCTTGTATTAATTATTTTAGATATAAGGAAATGTATATGGTTTGCCCATGTAATACTAATGAATAACTGACAAAGATAAAATGTTATTAATCTGTTTGCATTTATAAAAGATCAGTGCACAAAACATATTTTGGCTCTGTTTCCTTAGCTATCTAGGACATTATCAGCCAGACAGAACCATATGTCACCAGAAACAGTCATAAATTATCAGCCCCTTATTCTTTTAGTGCTGAGGGAAAAAAAAAAACAAAACAAAAAAACCACCCAAGAAACAAACAAAAAAAACCCCTCAAAACCCAAAACTGGAAAACCTCAGGGGAAAAAAAAGTAAAACCTTTTTTATATACATTAAATGAATGTCTTAAAAATTTCATTTTGGGTCTCACACCAGTTTCAAATTGAAACATTGATATTTAAATTTTAGGTAGCCTAAAACATTTTTTTAATCACCATCCTTCTTAGAACCACATGCAGAACTCTTAGGTTCTGCATCTAAACATCTCAGCAACTCCTTGGTCAGCACAATTCCTCTTCTGCTGTATCAGAGTCTCTCCACAGATTGCTTTCCATGGGGCTTTACATCACCCTAGACAAAATTTAGGAGCAGTCGCATGATTCAATGTCTCAAAGAGCTGCCCCAACAAACAATCTGAGCAGCATGGTTACTACACTTTTGGAAGTGGAATTCAAATTCAGACCCCTAAATATAGATGTCTACAAAGGAGTTCTCTACCTGTGATTTAGCCAAGTATTCATTAGATCCAAGAGAGGTTTGCAGGGATGCCAGGCTCTCTATATGCTTGATCAAAGTTGGTTATGTCACCCCTATGATTAAAAGGCGTCCACCTGTAGAAAGTTTTAGGTCTTTCTTCAGAGGTGCTAAGTGTTGCAATTACAAAGCACAAGTTTGTAAGGATGACAGCTTTTACATAAGCAGTTTTTAGTCTCAGGAACTCAAGTTATTGTTTAGCAAATGTATTTATGCAGGGCAGTAAGAAATGCCAACCGTCCTTAGGCCTTTTTTTTTCTTTCTGTCAGACAGGCTAATACAGAATATGCTTGTTTGGGGAACCTACAGGAATTATTTCTCCAGTATGTGCATTATTTGTAGATACTAGTCTTAAAAAATGCTAATTAAAATAATTCTTATTGAAAAATGCGTTGTCAGACAACTTTTCTCAGATAAAAAGCTCAAGCAAAGCCTTATCCTGAGGTAATATTATGATACATTAAAACTAAAAGAAGGAATATGTTTTTATGTACAGGCCAGAGTTTTAGTACTGAAAAGGTGGTTGTTTTTTTTGTTTGTTTGTTTTTGTTTTTGTTTTTGTTTTTCCCAAAATAACATTTATTATTTCACTGGAAGAATCAGATCTACATCAGAGAATTTTGTTAAGGTTAGACTTAGAAGTTTTTTTTAAGGATGTAGATTCTATTAAGGATGTAGATTCTACTTCTTGAGTTTTTAAATTTGCATGTTGACATATTGCTTTGCTCAATTAAAAAGCACTGACAAAAAAAAAGTGATGAAATAAGTACACTCCTAAAATATGTTAGTGAAAAGGGTATTGCATAGGGCTGAGCTGGAATGTCAGTCTTAAAAAGAAGCATTGAATTAGTAAGATAAGAAGAGTTTTCTTCCTTGAGTTCTTGAGACAAAGATTTATCACTTGCTTGTTGAGCTTGACTGACTGTGAAAAGAAACAAGCAATTTCACCTCAGAGACAGCACATCTTCAGAATTTACTGTGACATCCTGACTTTCAGATTTTTCAATCAAGTCCTCACAAAATAGCCCTATGATTCTGCTTGCCAGAACTCAGGCTCAAAGTTTAAATTAATGCCAGAAGTGAAGTTTCAAATTTTCAGCTGGAACTGGACCAATTAAATTGTTCAGCTTGATTCTGTCTTTAAATTTCATCAGGGTACTTATGTTTCTGTTAGCTTGTTTTACTGGCTTCATAAGATATACTGCTTACTGTTAATGCAACATGTTTTGGGGCCTTTTTAGTGCTCCTATTGTGTTTCCAGAACTGAAAAGAAGTTTCTGGGGTGCTTTGATCAAGACAGAAGATTTTCAAGAGAATTTTTTTATGGATTATAGGGTCTTAAAAACAAGTCTGGGCTTTATGTGCTGCAGAGCCAGAGAGTTGAGATTTTTATGCATCTGAATTAGAATTAGGCTTCATGAGAGCTCAGCCACTGATGCCTGCAGAAGTTCTCTAGAGAACACTTACAGAAAATTATTTTCTTCAAATCATATGCTTTTTATGGTTGAATACTGAGAGTCTGATTTTATTTCCTGTGGAAATCAGGGTCAATATGGGATTTTTTATGTTCAGAATATGACAGGCCCTGGAAAGTAGTTTCTCAATGTTGGCTAAATCCCTGTGGGGGATACTGCAGAAGGCAAAGGAAAGGCAAATTCATTGAAATAAAAATGAATTTGCTTTTTCTGCATATTTTTCTGCTCCTTAAAGATAAATCACTCTTTATTTTTCTATTGTATGGCTATAAGGGAGACAGAGTGCATATATTATATTTAATTTCTTACTGACTTAATGGCATTCAAACAAATGGTAGTTTGCTTTTGAATTACTTAAAATTGATTATTTCTCTGCATTATCCCCTAGTCTATGGATCCTAATTAAAAATGATAATTCTGCTCTAACACTAAGAATATTCCAAGTGTGATTGAAACCCTTTTGATAAAGTTACCCCTGAGCTTAAAGTTCTCATCTGTGCTGCTGTTTGTTGCTGACATTTTGGACAGTGAACTCTACTCTGAAGTTCTTGGTCAGGAGTAAGGATTTCACCATAGTGTCTTTGTCTATTCAACAAGAAGAAAAATCTTGTTAGTATCAGAAAAGAGGGAAGAGGAAAAAAAAAAGAAACAAAACTGTCAACTACAGCAAATGATGGCAAACAGAAAAGAGTTGCCTTTGGATCTTTTCTATTAATTATCTTGCTCTAGTATAATTACAGGACTTGAACAACCTATAATAATGATGATTAGAGTTTAGTATTGCAAAATATACATCATAATGAATAATGCAGAAAAGGTTGTGTCTTCAGAACAATGATTTAGTTCGTACACAAGGTGTAAGGCTGTCTGATATAGTGAGGGAAGAAACAGAGAAAAGGGGAAAAATATTCTTCCAAATAGATGTATAAAATAAAGGAATTCATGGTTTTCTTAAAAAGAAAGCAACTTCTTTGGTGATAAACATTTCTCTGGTTAATATACTGCTGTGCTCAAGGACAATCTTTGGTTTCAGATATTTATTTGGTCCTAAATCC
This sequence comes from Dicaeum eximium, assembly GCA_013396995.1. Lineage (NCBI taxonomy): Eukaryota > Metazoa > Chordata > Aves > Passeriformes > Dicaeidae > Dicaeum > Dicaeum eximium. The sequence continues at coordinate 238,546 of VWZP01001424.1, read as the reverse complement.
TGTGTCAAAAATATTTAATTTAAAATATAATAATAAATATTTTAATTTTGAATATGCTCACTAAAAGGTACAGCTTCAACTTCTAAACTGAAATTCAGGTTTGCTTTGCTGTGATTGGTGCAGACGTTTCAGAGACTTATTTTATGAATTTACCAATCAGAACAGTATGGTAACTAGGAACCCAGATTAGAGATCTCTGGGTCAGTTTTGCATAGTGTTTATGAAAGATTCTTTTAATGGGAGTGCTCAGCTCTGACCATAGGATATTTTGTCTGTGCATATTTTGTGCAATAGCATCCACTTCCTTTTTCCTACAAATATTTAATAAATTCATCAGAAGGTTCATACTTAATTGTATTCAGCTTTTATGCATGTAGTTGAATATGTGAGAGGAAAGGAAATGAAGCATGCAGGTCCTAAATGAGAGAACTTCAATGAGGTAATCACAGATTATATAGTATAAGATCTTTTCACACCCTCTTTCTACTCATTAATTTTCCAGAAGTAGACTTTAAAAGACATAATATTTCTCTTTTACATAAGTAAATGATTAAACTTTTAATATAAACTGTAATGTAGCATGCACCATTTGAGCCTCCATAATAAAAGTCTGAGACATAAATGAAGTATTATAAAGCATATTTACAAAGTTTGCATTTCAGAGCCATTGATCTCTGTGTGTTGTACTTGTTTATTTTCACTTTATGTAGATACTTTTAAGTAACTATTTTTAACATAGATTTTAATGTCCCAGGTATTTATTACTCATTTACTTGTTTCTCACACATCACCTTCTTTGTGATTACCTCATTAAAATACTGTTGTTTGTGTCCTGTTCAAAGTTCTACTAGTAATGTTCAGAAACATTTTTAAAGTATTGATATTTGAGAATATCTTGAGCAAACTGAGCTTCTAGACTTTAAGGGTAAAAGTAGCATCATTTTTTATGTTTAGCCTACCAGTGAAAGTGTATGTTAGTGATTTCCTTCAATAAATTCACTTGAGGTACGAAATACTTCAATCTCCAGCCAAAATAAGTCTTATTTCTAGCAGATTTTAGTTTCAGTGTGGGCAGACCAATTCTTTCCTTGTGTATTGCTGATGCTTTTTGAACTCATTCATTATTTAGACTTTCAATTAGAAAAATAAAGGGAAACTCTTTTTCTTTCAAGGATTTCTTCCATTAAACTAGTTGAAATTTTGGCTCAAACTATGAAGTGAGAATTCAGTCAAGTAATGGATACACTTGTTTACATTTTGAACGAGTAACTGGATGAATTTCCAGGTCATTACTCAAGTGAGCTGAAGGCAGACTTGCCAGTTGGTAACATTTCCTATCAGCTGGCTTATGGTATCAAAGTGATGCCTGAAAAGCAAGCAGCACTGTTGATTTTAAAATAACAGTTCTACAGTTTAAAAAGAGATCATGAAAAGACCTATTCTTTTCTTGACTCCAGTTCAGAGCTCCCTCCAGGCCTGAAACAGTTTCTCCCTCTTTCATGCCATTGTCAGAATTAAAATCTTCCTCCTTTTTAATTTGAGAAGTAAAATTAGTTTGAATACCACATCAGAAGGCAAATTCCACACAGGAACACAATGAACTGTACTCTCTTTTATGGATGTATTAATGATAGCTAAAAAAAGGCTAATAGTGATAAAGAAAAAGGATATGAGTTTATTCCTGTGCAACTGACATCAAAGGGTGATATTTGAAACTAAAATAAAAACTACAACACTTATCTCATTAAGTATTTTGGGGGTGTGTGTGAGAAAGGTTTTTGTTCTACAGTGACACCAAAATAAAACAAGTCTCGATTTGTACTTGACTGTTAGCTGGCTAATTCAAAGAGGTTACTTACTGACTTCAATACTCAGTGGTGCTAAAGATATTGTGTAGTTAATACTGAAAGAGTTCTAATGTGTGTGTCTGCATTTCAAACTGTAAATATTGATGTTCACCCTAGCTGTAGGTGCAGTAAAGACCAGGCCTTTTGGTTTTCTTTCTTGTAAGGTATGTGCAGGTGTGTATAAGGTCATGACTTTCTGTGGCATGTGATGTAGCAGTTAATGTAATATTCTATTGCATTCTTATACACTGTAACTAACATGATTGTATAGATTATTTTTGGTAGAAAAAGTTTTCTAAATATGGAATGGCAAACCAAAAAGTATAGCCCAGCATGCTCTCTGATTTTAAACAGGAAATCAAACATTTGTGTGTAAATTTACGAAATTAGAATATAGTTGGTGTGTGCTTCAGTGTGCAGATCTCCAAAAACAGATGTTTAGGCCTCTTGCAGCATCTCCACCTTCTACTTGCTTTGCTAGAGATCTTAACGGTTGCAAAGTTGCTATCTTTTTTTACTTTGATCATAATTTTTAACTTTAAAAGCTCTCTTTCTGGTCACATACCTTATTAGTATGTTTAATCCTATGATTTTGTAGACATAAATGCATGTATGAATGCATTTCATACATGATCCATTTCATTTGTTCTATCTGAAGCAGATAACTATATTACATAACCAGTTAAATCTGCAAAAAATATGTATAATTATTTATTGAAGAAAAATTCATGTCATGGTCCTGTATGTATCTTAATCTGAGAAAATATTGGCACTCATTTGGAACATGAGGGAAGATTAGCAGGCCTTTTTACAGAAGCCAGCTTGGACAGACTTAATAGCAGGATTTGTCACCAAAGCAGCTCAAACAGTTGCCTCCGAGGTCCTGTGACAGGAAACCTTTGGAAAGTCCAAAATCAGATCCTGTCTCCTCTTATACTGGGTAGGTAAATATTAAGCACAAGTCTAACACTGATAAGGAAATATCAGGTATAAGTTTCAGGAAAAAATAATAGATGTGGGCTTAGAAAGGGAAGGTAGATTTTTTAATTGTGCTGTATTCTTAAAAGAAGAACTCTTTTTTAATGCTCACTGCACCAAGTGAGAGAAAACTATAATTTCACTATAAGAATAGCTCGAATCTGTGCAATAGAAATGTAAATTTAGTAGATTTCACATCAATTATTTAAATCTGTTGGATTAGACAATACAAAGAAAGAGTTGAAGCTGCTGTCTAACTCTAGTGTTGAGACTATGCTCCAATGTGATTTTGCTGCTTGAAGAGTGTTTCCATAAAATCTTTACATATAAAGAGAAATTTCACTGAAGATGCATAATGCAATTTTAAGATCTATTAATGAAAAGTGTATTTCTGTTCTAAATCAGTCTTGTTGATTATAAATTTAGTTTATAAAGCCCCATGATCAGAAAAGTGTTCAAAGGAAAGGAAATAGAACAGTTCAAATACACATGCCTTGAAATTACTTCAGAGGCTTAGCCAACAGGAGTAAGAGTTTCCATTATTTAAGCATACATTTGCCATCCAAATGAGGGTCTCGTTGGAAAATAAAAAACACATGTTGGAGCAGTCTGCAATGCACTTTGTTTTATCACAGAGCCTTTGATTATGCCAACCATGTAATTCTATCTTGATCCTTCCCACAGTTCAGATGTGTTATTGCACAAACATTCATATATTTATTGACTACAACAAAACTTCTCTGACTGCAAAAATTTAGTCCATTATGTTTGTGCAAGACCAGGTCTGCTGCAGAGGTTAACAGTGAAGATTCAGAGAGCAAAACAAAACAAAACCAGAGAAATTCATAACAAAACATAAACAGAGAAATTCAGGAGTCATACATTAAGTAACAATAAGTATGACCTAGTGTATGTGACGTTAGCTGAAAAGATTTTGGGATTTGATTTTGACCACTCCAGATAACTTTTTAAAATATAGAAAAACAGGTGAAATAACAGCAGTAGTTCTCAAACAATCAATCTTCAGATTCAAAGAATAATCGAGAAAATTTTACTGTCATTGTTAGAAATGACAGAAGGAAAAAAAATCATATGTATATCTGGTATTGATTCTCAAATTAAGAAAGACTAAAAACTTAAATGATGTGTATAGGAGTGCACAGGAAATCCTGGTTTCAGTGCTAAGCAGAGGAAAAGTAGATACTGGAATAAATAAAAGAGGTTTTATAAATCATAAAGAACCCTCAAATCGCTAAATTATTTGAAGGCAGGGTGATCAGACAAATCAGAAATGAAACAATTCTGATCAGTTCTGTAAAAACTCGAAAGAGACAGTAGCATGTGAAATACCAAAAGTAACAGAAAATTATTTCAAATATGATGCTAGTATGTTTGGATTATTTTCCATGATATGGGTGTTCCAAATTACCACCCTATATATGAAATAAGGTAAGAATATGACAAACAATTGAAATGTTTAACTACAGATGATTTATTATTTAAATTTTAGACTGTGAAATATACAAACATTTTCTAATTTATGCAGATAATTAGCAGATAATTTACAAATTAATGGAATGATTCTACCTTTCAAAAAATTGTATATTTTGAAATTTATGGCCGTTTCTAAATCTTAGGTCCACAGGACAGATCCTATTGAAAACATTTTAGGTTCTGATTTGATGAATTTTCTGTATTCACATGTCAGTCGAATAAGAATATAATTGTTTGAAACTTTTTATCACCATGACTCCAAGGAATCAATCCTGTTTCCATATTTCTTTAGTTCTGAAAATGTCTGCATCTGGGCCATGCAATGTGATTTCCTGCCTTTCTGATGACAGTGATGTCTGCTGCTGGTGCCAAATACAAATACTAGGACTAAAGAATATTTTTTCAACTTTTATCCTTTAAAATGCATTTAATTTTATTTACCAAACATATATGATTCTCTAGTGTAATTTAAAAATTCAAACAATTTGTTTTAAAGTGCTTTTTAGTTTAATTCAGTGGTGCTTGAAATGTCACCAATGTAAATAACTTTTTGAAGGTAAACCCAAAGAGACTCATTTTATCTCTAAAAAGCTTAAATGTACATGGAAACCATCTGTGTTTTGTCAAAGACATTAAAGTACATTTTCTTGTACTTTTGTTCTGCAAGCAATTCTGCTTTGAACTGCTTTGGATAATGGAATGAGGTACTTTTAGAATTCATGACAAGAAAATTCTTTACTATTTACGTACTTACTACTACAAAGCAAATACTTATGTGACTTTTATTCCAAATGTTTGTAAGGTGTCTATTCTGAGTATGTACTTTTTAGCATTTTTTTGCTTTAATTTGTCCCTTTCTAAGGACTTCAGAAATCAGGTTCCCCGTGAAGTATTCAGGAACCTTTGGTACATCTCTTTCTTTCTTTCTTTCTTTCTTTCTTTCTTTCTTTCTTTCTTTCTTTCTTTCTTTCTTTCTTTCTTTCTTTCTTTCTTTCTTTCTTTCTTTCTTTCTTTCTTTCTTTCNTTCCTTCCGCGCTTCCTTCCTTCCGCGCTTCCTTCCGTGCTTCCTTCCTTCCTTCCTTCCTGCCTTCCTGCCTTCCTGCCTGCCTGCCTGCCTGCCTTCCCACTTTTCCACTTTCCTTCCTTCCCACCTCCCTCCTCCCCTCTCTCCCTTCCTATTTGGATTACATCTACCTTGATGAAAGGTCCCACATTGAGACTCCTATCTATTTCCCAAGCAGCCAGATTAAGTGCATTGCAGCTGTTTTTCCCTGAGCCTTCTCCAGCCTGGCCAGCCCCAGCTCTTTCAGGCTCTCCTCAGATGTCAGATAATCCAGTCCCCAGACATGTTCATGGCCCTTCACTGAACTGCATGTCCGGATCTCTCCTGCATTGGGAAGCCTGGGCATGGACCAAGAAATCCAAATGTGGTCTCAGCATGGCTGAGCAGAGGGGAGGATCACCTCCCTTGACCTGATGAAAATGCTTTTCCTAGGGCAGCACAAGAAATCACCGACTTTGTGGTGGGGTACATTGCATGCTCATGTGATATTTTCATGCTGTGGCTTCAGATTTGATTGCCTCTCATTTCTTCTAACCCTGTTGGTGTTTTGGGTTTTTTCTTCTCCTGACCTTATATAATTGTTGAAAACATATTTTCTTAGTTTTGTAAGAATTCCCTTTTTTCCTATTAATGGTAATATTTAATTCTTGTCCTGAATGTAATCAAAGGAATAACATGCAGAAACGAAATAGGTCATCAAAGTGAAGTGAATTACCAACACTCATTGTTTTGACATGTCACTTTACATATGCATTTCTACGACCTTATTGTTGTCCGTGTTTCTATTTCTACTGTAAAGTTACAAAATCTATGGGGCTTCCTTAGACTGCTTCTTTCCTGTATTTTGAAGACCATGTAACAAGGAGAATATAAATGGGCTAATATTTTTTTTTGCCTGCAGTAGAATATACTTTCTTTAAGAAGGAATGATTGAAAATTTTGTTACTCTCTTGTGAAAAATCAAGGATGTTTCAAGAAATTATATGCTTATAATCATATAAAGTCATATAAAGACCTTTTTCAGACACTTTTAGGCAGTTATTTAAACATAGGTGTAGTTTCTGTTTTCCCTCATCTAAAATTCTTACATCAGACTTAATAAGAATAATTTAATCTGTGTACTAAAAAGGAGCAGAATCTGGAAATTAGTGAATATTTGTTTGTTTTGGGGTTTTTTTTCTCTTTATACTTTTTTACTTTTTAAAAAAATTTGTGGCTGCTGAGAGGCTCTTTTTCCATTTGTAAACAACAGTTAATCTGTGACATGTGTGGCAACCAATATATTGTGTTATATAAGCAAACTTTGCATTCATAATAAAAAATGTGCTTCTTCTCAGGGTTATTTGATCTATAAATTTGAGTGAGTTATATATTTTGTTAAGTTGTTTTACTAACCACTGTAGAATATATGCCATTATGTTGTGATATTTACTAGAAAGTGAGTTGAAAAACAAATGAAAAAAAACCGTCTTCTATTAAATCCTTATGCAGAGTTGATGTGGGTTTTTTTCACTTTTCTTCTTGATTTAGTTGCTATAGAACAGGAAGTCATCCTGTAGAAGAAACAAATAAAAGAAAAGAAAAAACAAAGAGGATGACTCCTAGCCATCAGACACAATTCAACTCTACATACCACAATTCTTTTACAAAGACTAGGGGTTTTTTTTGAGAAAATCCTGTTCACAACATAATACTCATTTAAATGGGACCTTAGGAGAAGCACCACAATCTGTATCTTTAATAATGCATCACACACTGCTCTGGAGCACTCCTGGGCCCTGAAATACGGCTCCATATCCCACTACCCAGTTATAAAGGCCTCGAGCATGTTTTCTCTAAATGTTAATAGCATTGTGCCTAACAGTTTCTGGGCACAATCCGGGAGTTTGGATTTTCCAGGGACTGTTCAACATAGTTAGTTCTCATGCAGCAACCTTATGCCAGAAGCAAAAAGAGCATCCCAGAGCAGATGCAGACTGCTGTGTTTAGCCAGCTTCTGGAATGCTCTTGGGCATATTTAGTTTACTAGTATAGGCATAGCCAAATATTTTCCACCACAGTTTTCCAGTAAAATATCAGTGATATTTATTAAGGTATGTCTGAGAGAAAATAATAATTGCTTATTTTAGGAAAGTTCTAATAGTTGCAACAGACAAATAATTGCAAGTGATATGGATTTAGGCAAGGTTTAGCTGTTACTGTTAATGACAGATTAGTTTGAATAGGTTTACACGTGATGCATAAACCAACAACAATGTGAGTTACTTATGAGCTCAAAAGACGTGGCTGGTAGAAGCACTACCTGCAGTGACTACCAAGTAAGTTGTATTAGCACTATCTTCAAATATTTATGGAATTTTCTCTGACAGCTATGACAGGGGTGGGTTTTTTCCTCCTTGAAACTGTAATAGTGCTCATTCAATTAGAGTTCCATCACATAGGCCAGCTTTAGAAAATCTGAATATATTTCAAAAATATCACATAACTTTGTATTATTTGTCTGTCACAAAGCACTGGTTCAAAGAACTTTTCAGCAATGTGATCTACGATTTTGTACTTGTCTGTCTAAAACACAAAAAGCCTGCAATCTAGGTACCCTGGTGTTTGATTTGCACACCTGCCATTATCTCAAAATGTATATGTATGCACATTATATTCTCCATTTCTTTCTGGTTTTGGAACAAACACAATAAAGCTGGAGTTTTTCTTGTTAACTTTTAAAATAAATTACTTAATGAATGGACACTTTCAAGGGAAAGGTACCAGCAATTTAGAGTCTGCTCTAACAACAGAAAGAAGGTTAAGAAATGCAGAGTGAAGAATAAAAATGTTTACTTGCTAGGACCACATCATGTGTTAATGTAAATAATGTTGTGGCTTGTTTTCACCACCTACTTCAGACCTTGAGTACTGGTCACAACACATCTCCAAAAGTGATACAATTACTATTACATACGTGATAATATATTGCCTGAACAACTTTCAAAGTATTCCAAACATGGGGTGGGTGCCCCATCCCTGAAGTGTTCAAGGCCAGGTTGGATGGGGTCCTGAACAACTTGATCTAGTGGATCCAGTGGGTATGGCAAGAGATTGGAGCGAGATGACCTTTAAAGTCCCTTCCAGCCCAGGCCCTTTTATGATCCTGTGATTAAAAACTGAAGGTAAGTGTGATGGGTCTAAATTTACTGTAAGTCAAGGTGAAACTACAGTGGAACAGTGCTATTTGCAAAGATGTAGAATTTAATTATATTTGGATTAAAACTGTGGAATAAACATTGAATATGATAACAAAGCAATGACATTTAAAAGATAAGTGATCAAAAGTCATTACTTAAATGGTGTTTTTTATATTAAAAGTTGTCACATACTATCCAAATTAGTTCTGATTCATTAATTTTAAAAATTATATACATATATGTGTGTATATATATTTATATTGCTCTACAATATGTACATTCTTATCCAGTTGCAAGATTTACCACTAATTTGGAGATGATTTTAAAGAGCCTTATTGACTGCTGAAACATGTAAATATAAAATCACTTGATGTCTTTGGAGATGCCTTATTGAGGTTTTCAGCATGAGAGGGTTGATAAGAACAAGGATTTGTACCAAGGCCTACAATGAGAAAACAAGGAGCAATGGTTTTAAACTGAAAGAGGATAGGTTTAGGTTTGGAGAGGAGACAAGAGAGAATGTTTTTACAATAACAGTAGTGAAACACTGGAAGATGCTGCCCAGAGAAGTTGTGGATGCCCCATCACTGGGAGTAACCAAAAGATAGATTGGATGGCGATTTTCAAGTGGAAGGTGTCCTTGTCCATGGCAAAAGAGTTGAACTAAGTGATCTTTAAAGATCCTTTCCAACCCAAGATTTTATGATTCTATGAAAATCTGGCCCAATATTTAGTTGCTGTGTAATCTCTCTAAAGACACAGAGAACATTTTCCAGTAGAAAACTTAAGTGGATGAGTACTGTCAATAAGTGTACAGCTATACCAGAAAAAAATGTTATGAGATTTTTAATCTATATAAAGGATTTTTTCTTAATGTGTTTTTATGTGTATAATTTCAGGTTTCAAAAGTGGAAAGCTGTTATTTTGTATTTAAATGTATTTTTTGTTTCCTGTACACTTCTATATTCTGGAAACAGTAAAACTGGCCACTCAGGAAACAAGATATTACCTACCCAAAGGACATCTGCTGCAGATGGTTTGTCTTTGGCAACCATATGTCATATGCATTTTGGCAAAAAGGTATATGACTTTTTATTTGCCAGCTATTGTGCAGTAGCCAGATATTTTTAAAGCAGATCTATAAATAATACATTTTTCAACCTCTTTGTCTCTCTCTGTTGTTCTTTCTCCCTTTGTTTTAAACCTAATATTATCCTCCGTGAAAAAGATGTGGTCATAACAGAAAATGGAGGTCATATAAATTCAAAAGGAAAAAATGCAAACTCTTTAATACTTCAGGTTTTTCCTTACAAATCCTCCCTCACAGAACAGGAAACATTGAAGGGAAATGTCTCAAACCTGATGACACATGATTCCAAGTAAGCATATAGAAAATGTTTGTACAAGGTCAAAAGAGAGTATTTTGTTTTGCAAGATGTCTCTAATAGGCTGCATGCACATAACTGGATCTATAAAAACAATTTAAGATATGTGCTTTAGTCATGCCATTGCTTCATGCCAGGATATAACTTGGATAATGTCATTCCTTTTAACTCCTCCTCCATGGGAGGGAAAATCACCTGTGATTGTAACACTCTGTGATAGATATTCTCAGAGAAGGCAAAGTGTTAGAAACTAAGCATAGGAAATATTGCTTTGTGGCTCAGAGCTGCAATATAACCTTTCCATTTTTGAGGTGAATAGAGATCATAACCTTAAAAATCACTAAAGCAAAACTACACTTGTTCCTAAAATTGCTTGAGATAGTTAGGCATGGGCAATGATCCCGTTTCTCTTTTCCATTCTTGTTCACTTGCATGGAAAATCCATTTACCTGTTCAGTATCTGCTCTGGAAGAGGCCCCTAGTGAGAAAGGGTGTTTGTTTTCCAACTGCAAACCTTTGCAATTTACATCTGAGGTACCTAGACAAACCTGACTTTCATGTTGATGTCACTCTTTAAGGCACTATGCGTTCTTTAAAGCATCTAAAATAAGTCAGATAATTCACGCCCTAAAATTAGTTTGTTTTTTTTTCTAGAAAGGTCTTGTGGTTCAGAAGTAAACCACACTATTGAAATGTTAAAGACCTAAATCCCACTGAGGGCGACCTTGATGCCATTTCCAAATCAATTGCTTTGAAATGTTTTTAATATAATTTTTTAACCAAGTGCCCTTGACCAACTATTTCATAAGATGTTACCTGAGGGTTTTTAAAACTATAATATTGTTTCCACTCCAAGGAATGTAAAAGGTAGAAGATATGTACCTATGCTTAATTACAAAAACAGATTAGCTGTGTATGAAGAACAGTATTTTGTTTAAAGACTTTTCTTGAAAATGTTGAATTTAAATTTAATTTTCAGTTGCAAATAGGATTATTTTCCAGGCAGGTCTCTGAAACAATTTAATTCACCAAAAAGAAATTTCCATTTTGTATAAAATCTGCATAAAATATGAGCCCTTCTGAAAATATATCTTTTTAGTATGTTTTATTTAACTTTCATACTTCTTATTTTTTTATTCTACTTTATTAAAAAAAACCCTTTCCATATTTATCTTCTTATTTTATGATTGTCCCAGTAGCGTGGATCCCACATAGAGGAACACATCTTATTAGTACTGGACACTTTCATCTAGGCACCATTAAAAGTGCTCATATCTTTCTGAACTTCTTTGTATTCATATACCTGTTGTTGGGATAGCATTTTCTTTTAGATTAGCATGGATTAGGTTTTTTTTTTTTTTTCAGGTACCTGCATAAAGTAAAATATATATAAAAGGGTCAAAGAATTAAATTAAAACATAACAGTCATCAGGTTATGCTTCTCTTATGTCAAACTTTAAAAGGTAACCTTATACAACCTAGGGAGTAAAATATGTATAACTGAATGACAAACACAAAAATCATCTCCTCTGTCCAACCCTCATGACAATCGTCAGCTTCATTGTCAACTAGGTCCAACTCATGGTTTCCAAAGCTGTGTATTCCTACAACCCTCTAATGTCTTCCTCAACTTAAATATTTAGTTTTTCCTCACTTGCTTTCAGTGATACATTCTTTATCCTCAGCCTGGGCAAGTAAAACCACTCAGAAGTGAGAAATAGCAGTACACAGATAAAGCTTATCAGCAGGTGCCTTATGGACTGGCAGGGAAAGAAGCAAGATGAAGCAAAACTATGTTTATGCTCTCAAATTATTTCAAACATTGTGCTCGTTACCCTGATGAGGTCACTTATGCTGGTACTTCTGGATGATCAGACCAGATCAGACCTTCCCTGCTTACCAGCCTCTGAGGAAAATATCTCAGTGAATGCACATTGTAGACTTTTTCCGTGGAAAATCCACAAACTCATTTGAGAGGAAATGATTGAAGGAGTTTTGAATTCCAGTAGGCAAGACCAGGACATTTTACAGATGTTACATGTATTTACGGTTACTTTTATGAAAGAACTGGAAAATTCCACTGAATGATGAACATATAAGATAAATCCAGTAGGAATTAGTTAATGTGAAGTAGTTATCTTAAGTAATTAAAATTTTTATAAACTAATTGCATTTAAAAGTAAAGGTTTATTTTGATTTATTGTTTTATTATTATTATTTTCTGGGAGGAAAGTTAAGATACTTCAAAAAAAATTTGAAGATAAGATTGGAATTTTTAAAGTAAAGCTCTGTGATAAGGTGAATAAGACTTCTCTATTTCCCTTTCACAAAATCATGTAACATCTCAGTTTTGTTAAAATCCATGATGTGATAATAAGCTTTAAAAATAATTATTTAAAAGTAAAAGTTGATCTATTTCTCATTTTTACCATAAAAATGATATTTTTTACGAGAAAAAGCACAGCTGTAATATTTGTTACTGATAACGAATACAACTGAGTATGTCTAAATTCAATAAATGCATCCTTTAGCTATGGTTACAGCTCTCCCCCAAAAGGCTATATAATTTTCTCTTGAAACAAATTGAAGTAGTATCACCAATCCGTGTTCAAAGGTTTTAAATAACAAATTGTTTTACCCAAAGGGTTTGGATAATTTCCACATAAAATTGGCCCCTAAAAAATGTCAGAACTATTTAGAGTGATTAATGAAAAAAGCACTTTTAGTGCTCATAATATTTTACGATGCCAATTGCTTCAGCATGTTTCAATAAATCAGTTATGCAAATGCCTGTCTTGTAGAATACAGGATATTACTGTTTTCACTATCCATCAAAAATGTAAGGTAACTTAGAGATAAGGGGTTGTTAAAGAAAGAGAGAAAAAGACTAAAACAAAGAAAAAAGAAAATGTCTAATTTTTTTTTTTACTTTATGATATTACAGAAACCATTACATGTAGAATGGAAGAATAACTTATTTTAAAAGTGGAAAAAAGAGCTTTTCCATTTATTTTGTAAACAGCATGAGCTAAAGTTTCCAATGTCATTATTTAAATACTCAACTAACTGTTTTTAAAGGATTATACCAAACCCATTTTTAGTAAGCTGTCTTGAAAACAAAGCAAACCAGAAGTTATTAAAAATTGTATCTTTTATCCATTTACCAGAGAATTCATCACTACCCTGTGCAAAGCCATGATGTTAATGGTGTCCTTGCAAAACAATGCAAGTTAACAGATTGATGTCCGAAGTATCCATGCTATGTAAGAAATTAGATTTTACAGAGTTCTTTGACTCATTGCCTGAAGCACCTGACTGGTCTCTCTCACATTACTTCACTAGGTGGGGCAGTGTTATGGTGAGCTCAAGTTTCTGTAACAAGAAATCTCAAGAACCAGGGTGTTTTGTATGGTTTAGACAAATTTTTGATGATGGGAAATCATTCAACAGATTTTCTTTTGTGACCATCTGCCAGCTGCAGAGTAGCTTGCCACTTTGTCTCCTCTTTGTTTTTTCCACAAAGACAACATGTATAGGTTCTGTAGCATAGATAAAGGCAAACAATCCGTGTTTGTCCATGGTAAAATAGCTGAAGTGTATGAGACTTGTTGCTATACAGCAGTGCATGCCCTTTCAGTCTTAGCCCTGAATGCTCCCTTCGAGGAGGCCAGTGGGCTGTGTCGAGTGGTGGCCTTAAAGGCTCTCTGTGCAGCGACCTGGCAGCCCAGGTGTGACTGTGTTACATGTGATATGGGGGACAAACGAAGATGACATATTGACTCCATGATTCAGAAGGCATAAAAGGCATTGATTAATAGAAAATCACACTCCTATAGAAAGCATCGTGAACCTAAGACCTGATTCTTAGGTCTTTAGGAGACTCCTCTTGCACTATTGGCCAAGCAGGGAACAACTCCTTCTTGTAAACATCCCCCACAATACCAGGTGCAAGGGATAAGCTAATAATTGTTTTATTTCTTTTCTCTAAGTTTCCCGGGCTGAGCCTGGAAGAAGCTATGTCTCTCTGTTACCAGAGAGTGTGGGAATACCACATGACTGAAGTAGATGATCTGCTCTCTCCTGCAGGTCTTACAGATCAAACCTTGTGGCTTTGGTGTGGACAGGATCCATTAGGCTCTCTGCAGAGATGTTGATACAAATAATGAAGGACCCAGGACTCTGAAACATATTTTGATGCATTTTACAAATCATGGAGCCTCCTTCTTGACTAATAGCAAAAACATTCCTTCTTGACTAATAGCAGGTGAGATAAGATGCAGAAAACCCAGAAAGGTGAAATGTTATTCATCCAGTAACATATAGCTTACTGGCAGTAGGACTGAAATTCTCCCTGGCTATCCAGAGTGATAAAGCTGCTGGACTATGGAATCATATAATCATCTAGCTTGGACTCCAACCATTATCCCAGCACTGCCAAGTACACCACCAAACCATGTCCCTAAGCATCACATCTGCATGTTTTTTAATTCCTCCAGGAATGGTGACTCCACTGCTTCCCTATTACTTGGGAGAAGAGATCTATTTTTCATCACCCAAGGTCTCATCTGCTAGTGGTCATTAGGCTCTGTGTGTGTTTACTTGTTTTACTTTAACAGCATTTGGCATGTTGCTGAACTTCTATGCCTGCGAAACACCCAGACAGCTCTTGCATGCTCTATTTCTGGTAGTAAATAAAGTCCAGCAAATTTCAACCAATCTTCTTGTCCATCATCTTACATAGGGTCAAAAAGCTGGGACTAAAGCCAGTTTTCATTGTATAATATTATTTCAACCAGGGTCTCATTGGCCTTTTTGATGTCTTTATATTACAGTTTAAAATACTTCCTTTCAGTCAGATTCTGTTGCTCTGAATAAGTCTGCATAAATTAAATTAAGATGTGTGAATTTACATTAATCTGTTTAAAATACACTGAGATGTAGTCTGTAATTAATTACCCTCAAAAAATAAATACATTTCTATGCATGCAAACCATATGCCTTTGTATGTTTGTATGTCTCTATGTGTGTATATAAAAATTTAAAATGTTAAATATATCCTCACAACAATCAGTAAATCTATCATCAATGCAACCATTTTTCATCCAGGTAATACTAAATTGGCATATTGAAAAATGATGTTAAACAACCCAGAATGCAGGATCAGTTCAAAGATAACAGTAGCTCTGGGAAACATTTTATCTTATTTTAGTCTTTAGATGCAGTGAAACATTCGCTTAAGATTTTCTGCACTGAAATATAAGCTAGAAACTTAATTTTATTCAAGGGGGAATCCTCATTTATTATATGGATTTGAGCAAGAAGATATTGAGAAAAAAAAGGTCTTGTAACGAAGTCTGCAATATTACAACTTCTGCCTGCAAATAAAAGAGACCAAATATTGTAGCATATGTGATCTACCTTCAGGCACATAACAAAGAGATTTTAGTATTAAATAAAATACAATTTCAATCAATCTACTAGTTTTTTAAATAAATAATCTCATTCAGATCTTTTGAATGATCCATGACATGAATTTCTGGTAGTCCAGGATAATGAGTTACATTGCTGTGGAGATTGATCATGGAGATGATTCAAAAATATTTACTACATTTGCTGAACAACTCAGAACACAATTTTTTTATGGCCTGTGTGAGGCTCTGCTTTTACCCACCCTGTTGTGCCTTTTCATTTCAATTTGAGTTCTTCTCACAGAACATCTTCAGTAGAAACACACAGTGAAATCTTTGGCAGAAATAAATCCATGGTATGTAATCAACCTGTACAGAAATGTGGCTGGATACATCTTGTCTCACTAGATAAATTAATTTCCTTTGGTCTCGGTGTGGAGAAAAACATTTCTTAAATGCAGTTCAATCCACTGAATACCTGGAAACAAGGACAAGCTCCTCTCCATAAAGAACACCACCTAATTTAATTCCCCATATATTGTTAATACAGTATGCCAAGTAAAAATAGATATATTTTCTAAGGTCTTTAAAGCTTTACCTGGATTAACGTCAGCAATAACATTCATAGCTGAGATATATGCCAGTTATGCCAATTGTGTCTTCCAAAAATGAGAGAAATCACAAGTTCCTTTTATATATATGTAGGCATTTCTTTCTATTGTGATGCTTATTTTCAAATATTTGTATTTTTATATGATACCATCTGCTGCTACTTTTCAAAAAAATAATAAAGTCTCTTCTGCATAAATTCAATAAAGTTATTGAACACTAAAGCTAAATATCTAAATAAGAATTGTACTACTGCAATAAATGTATTTTGTGTCATCAACTGATGTAAAACAGCTGATTACTAAGTTTGGAAAGATAAAAAGCCTCTAAAAATCTTGTTATAAAGAGAAGTTTATATGTTTTATTCAGTAGGTATATAACTGAAAAGATGTGAAATATTCAAGTTTAGAATAAATATTTTGAGAATTTAAATGTCTCTGCATATCATTAGAACTAAATGAGTGATCTGAGGCAGGAATTCAACTGTTGCTTATAGAGATGAAGAACTTTCTTAATACACAAAATGGATGGAAAAAGTCCATATTCTAAAAATGTCCATATGATTTCAAACCTTCCAGGCCTCACCTTGCAGTGAGGGCCAATCACAATCAAACCATAATTCTTTTGGAAAAAAAGTCACAGAACAGGTCCACACTTTTTCCAGCTTAACACTTCAGCAACACCTCCACCTTACAGAGTTATCTGTCAAAGAGTACGTCCAGTTCCAAAGATCATTAGAATTACATTTAACATGAATGTGCTTAAATTCATTTGAAAAGTAGTCCAAACTGTTTTCACTGTATGTTTTATCACACATCAATGTTTTAAAACTATGACTCTATGTCAACTTTAGAGGACACTGTGACATTAGGTTTTGTATTTGTGTTACTTTTTGATGTTTTATTTCACTATTAAATGAAAGCTGCATGAAATTTTTATCTACTAGTGTGACAATAATATAAGAATGTTAAGAAATACATGTCTTTCTTTTTGCTTCTCATTCATTTCAGTTATCACTGTATGAAGTTTATCTTTTCCAGGTTTTATAATTTGATAGATTAAATTAAGTAGGTATAAACTCAAGATATCTGTTGAGCATAATCTGTCTTCGAATAAATATTTCATATACCTGTATTCTGAGTCTGTTCTGACTGCTGCAAAACTCAAACCACCACTAGAAAAATTATTTATATTGATTCTGTAACAAAATATAGTAGGTACACCTGTCTGAAAATTATACAAATTACCAGATTCATCCTCTATTAATTGTCTTAGTTTTACACCTACCTTACATACAATTCTATTTAAATATCCATTTCTACAGATGAAGTGTGAGGTTTTAATTTTAAAAATACCAAAATGGTTTCCTCCCCTTTTGAGTTCACTGCTTACATGTCATACTATGTTTTGAGCTTCCTTTTCAGTTACAAATGCAGGAGTTTACTATTTGACCCTTCATTTAACAATGGTTTTATTTTCAAAATTGCTGCAAATCTATGTATTTGGAAGAACAGATATATTAAAACTTCCAAAGGAAGTTCCTTCCCTTTTTAAGGGACGCACACATAAAAACACATGTGCACACACACACAGGGTCATACTCTGTCTTATAACATCTGTGCTCAGCATTCCTCTGCTATGGGCTTGAATTTACAGTAAAATTAAGTGTTAAGGAAAGCTCTTCCTTTTGTAGTTTTAGGCTACAATGAACTGCTCCATGAATTCCTTGAATATTAGTCAAACTCAGGAAGTTTTCTCTTAGATTTATGTCAGAATTATCTGGTTACAAAGGTGTGATCAGAGAAGATGTTGCCTACATTTTGCCCTGGGGGCATGAAATGTTTCACTAGAAAGGTACCCAAGCAATCATAAAAGGCATTTCTTGCACTTTGGATCAAATAACTTTTTTCAACATTTTCAACAATACTTCCCTCACAAATTAATCATCCTTTTTAGAAGTGGAAATTGATACTACACTAAGGAAAATCTTTCCATAAGGTGTTTAGAACCATAGATAGATATTTTACAAGTTCTCAAAGATTAATGAGAAAGTTGTTTGCCAAGCTGAGTTCTCCTATACACAAGTTTATTGTACTTTAAGATGTAAAGAAACATAATTTTTTGTAATATTCAACCTTTAAAATAATACAGGTTTAATCCTTCTAACTCTTCTTCTCACCAAAAAAATTTTCCTCAGAATTACAAATATATAGGCCACCATGAAGCCTGGTTAATTACATTGAGAAAGTATTTGCATGTCTCTTCTTATGACTTGACCAGACTTTTAATAAGGATAAAGTAACTTATTTCTTTGCATAATAATATAGAATTTTAATGAAGCAAGACTGAGGTCATAGCAATGAACCTTTCAAACACCTTTCTTTCAGCCTTCACACTGAAATACCAAATAATACTCACTTGTAATTTCCTATAACATAAAAGATTTGGGGATTTATCTATTCTTAGTACTTATATAATGAACAAAAGCAAACTAAACAGTGAAGATATTAGGGAATTTTATAAGCTGTAAACTCTAAACAGACAAAGGCATCAGAGTCAGTGCTGGAGGCATAAGCAACCTAAAAAAAATCACATTTCAAGCCAGCTCTCATGCTTATGGGCTTTTTCATAAAACTAATTATATTTAAACAATGCCCTGTTTAATTTGTAATCTGGCAACTGTTATTTAAAACCACATGCTTTTTCTGATACTATAGAAATAGCCTAAACAACTCTTCTGTACTGTATATTTCTCTCTCCAGGGTGAATAGGCCTATAACTTAAGATTTAGTTACTCTTTACATTCAGACTTACTGTGTTTTAACTTCTCTTTTGTCAGACAAGAGATTATAACTGGTAATGAGGAGATTAAAATAAATAAATAAATGTTTCCAAGCACTGATATTAACACAGTGGGGCAAGGGAAAGAAATATCTAACTGCTGAATTCTGATTTTGATTGTCCTTCAAACAATGAGTTACCAAACAGAAGTGAAATCCATATCAATTTTTCTACATGAAAGGATGTCTTAATATGTTGGCTTTATTTTCTGTGTAGTCTTACGAAAATATTTTTTGGTGTGACAAAGTACCTCTTTCAGCAGTTTTCTGCAAAAACAGCCTCCCACAGTGAATTCCAGCTTTTGGCAATACCGTGATGCAGATTTAAACAAACAGTACATGCAGACTCAGGATTAGAAAAGGAGAGAGAAGGTGGGGGGAAGAGTATAAAATACATGGTCCCAGAACTACCTGAAAGCTCTGCAGAGTATAGTACTGCTGCTCTTAGTCAGAAAAAGAAAAGGAAAACATCTAACACAATTATTTGTACAGAAGGGTAATAGTCTCCTATTCACAAGCACTGAGAGTTCAGAAGAGCATTTTTTGAGATTTAAATACAGAACACTCTGTCTCTGTGGGTGACTTAACTGGCAAGTATCCTCTTTCTGTAATATTTGCTACTGACTAAACCAGCAATGCCTATTGTTTTAAATTTTTATTGCTCTCTTCAGTCTCATAAAGCAATAATACAGAACTTCTGAGACAGACATGCTAGGGAAAAAAAACCAGAGTGCAATCACTGTTCTTTTTCTCTCAACTTTCCTTGCATAGACTTTTTTCTATTCTTTCCAAAGCAATGGATTCAGTGTAAATGGAAAGGCACACTGATAATTCATCTTCTGTTCCATATCTCATTATTTGACACCTGATAGATCTTACAGTATTTTTCTTGAGTTTTATTTATTTTTCTGTGGAAATACATGAAGGGTTTCCAAGTGAGTAGTGCTGCAGGTAGATGTGCTGGAGGAGAAGGGTGCAGCTTTCCCACAGCTGTTGAGTTATTTCTGTGCTTCTGGGCACCGACGGGCTCCCAGGACCTTGGAGTGTAAATTCATCTCGAACTTGATTTTATAGTGGAGTGGAGTGCAATGCACAGGAGGAATACCATCATTCGAGTAGGCTTCCAGCATATATGCCAACAAACACAGTTCATCATCTATTTTTCTAGTCTTTTAACTTTTTGTGGACAGAATAAGTCCTGTTCTGGTCCTCCTATGCAGTTCTGTGTGTCAACTTGCTAGACTACATACAGGTGTCATCTTAGAATCTCTTATAGTTATTCAGATTAGATTCTACACACTGGTTTGGTGGGTTTTGCTAAGGATATATGGAAATAATGCACAGAGTCAGCAACTGACGTCCTACAGTTCACTTCCCATATGCTGATACAGTCTCATATTACTAGGTAAAAACAAGGGGGACAGTAGTGTGTTCCTCCTTATATATCAAAGGGAAGATTTCCTAAATTAATCCAAGTGTCAAAAAGCAAATGCTCTGACTATAGGAGTTTTAAACTGAGAGTGCTTTGGAGTGGAGTGAATCAGAGTAAGAGTGACCTCAGAATTTCACTCTCATATCTTCATAGGTATATGTCCTTCTACTACTGCCATTAAGTTTATGAACAGCATATACTTTATGGTGAATACATGAGTAGGTTCCTGTATACTTAGATGTGTCAAAGATCAGTGTTTAAGCTTTGATCCTAGTTTGTAGTCTGTAATATCCCCCTTAGCAACAGCAATTCTTCACACACGGTCAGTTCAGTTTCTTGCGAAAATTAGCAGGGAAAAGTGTGTATGTGCTTTGTTCCAAGCCTTGTAGTGCTCTCTTTTTAAACTATCCCTGCATAAAAATATAAATAAACACATGAATAAAACACTGAATTAAAAAAAAAAAAAGTCAGAGAGTTAAGAAGTGGGTTGATGTCTGTAAGCAGGATCTGGATTTTACATTCGAGAATATTGTTACTTCTAAATTTTAAACATCTACTAAGGCACCACAACTAATTGATCTGAATTAGACAGAAAATTAGGTTTAGACATATACACTGGCTCAAAAGAATTAAAAATTTATCCAAGGAGATGAGTAAGTTTGACATGTGGAAAAGAAGGTTTATTTTAGCAGTCAAATGTCAGTAAAATTTACCTTTTTGCCTTTTCATGTAGTCTTCCAGCAAAGAGGGAAGTAGTCCTGGTATGAGCTTCTTTGGCTATGTTAATTTAAGTAAGATCTCTTTTTCCACAGGGACCACTAGACTACATAGTCAAGTCTACTGTCCCTTTGACAAAGTAGCAGTATCAAGACATGTGCTACATCCTCAGACATTTTATCGAGACATCTGCTACACCCTCATTCCTATTTTATTCAATAGTTTTTTGATTAAACTTATTTTTAAGAGGTGAACACTTTCCAAAAGCAAAGATAGGACTGTGTATTTGAATTTTAAAGCCAACAAGTTTCTGTAAGAAAGCAGAACAACCTCTTCCTTCACTTTCTGCTGTGTAGTTCTAGCTTTATGTGCTCAGCATTCACCAGCAGTACCCAGCAAATGGTGTCCTGCATGTATTCAAAGAACAAACAAACAAACAAACAAACAAACAAAAAACAAACTGAAGCATTAGCGATATCCTTAGTTTATGAACTTTAAACTGATGTTTAACAGTCAGTGTTGTTATGCTTAAGGGATTTCTGTTTCCATCCAGAGGCAAGAAGACAACTGACTAGAACTATTTAGAAGGGTGTAACTTCTCTACCTTCTGAAGTATTGTTTGTTTCTTACCCGTCTGCTAGATGATTATAAAGAGTCTATGGTGAAGGAACCAGAACCCCAGTATGAATTTTTTTTCTGCCACCTTCTCTGACTATGAGACTATTGGAGTTCAAGCCACATCGGAGCCATCTCTCTGCAGAGAGCCAGGAAATCTATGAGACAGCCAAAGTTAGAGGGACATGGCTTTCCAGCTTAATGAAAGAGTAAGTTGCTGCTCATGCTTTGCATTGAATTCCCCCCTTATATTAAATTCCTTTTTTTAAGTCTTTGTTTTAAGCTTTCCTTAGGCTGACACAGCATTTTCTAGCTGCAAGGACACACAGCTAGTGAATCCTAATTCACACTACAACTTAGATAAAATGTTTATTTGCCTCCTAAGGTGCCAGTGAATCTAGGCATATGATGTAGCAAAACTGCAGACACCAGAGGGTATACCCTAGAGAAAGCAGGTGTCCTCTTGGTTGGCCGAAAAGCCTGGCATTTATTTTTAATCATTCTCATTTTTGGTCACTTATGTCATATTTTAATTTTTGGTCCCTTATTCCTGTACCTCAATTTATAAAATGTAAAATATGAATCTTTAATGTGATTCTCCAGGAATGTAGTGAATGTGTATATATATATACATAGTTTTTTGCTACTAGTTTAACACCATGTGTTAAGTCGGCAGCTTGGTAGATGTGAACTGTATTTACCTTTTAGTTTTGTGACAACAATGCAGTTCTGAAATTCCTGGCAGTTTATCAATATATTTGGTTGACAACAGGAGAAGATTCAGTAGAAATATTGATGTGTTGGGTATTTTTTTTTGTTTTGTTTGGTTATTTTAAGTTCCTTAAACTTGTACTTACAGATATGCGCTAGATGTGTAGAATGTATCTGCTACTATATAAATAGTAGATGTACTACAGGTGAAAATATATTTACTTTAAAATACTGAATTTCAGTTGCAATAAAAAAGTTAGGAAAAACCAAAAAATGAACTTTGACTGAAATGTGTAGATGACCTTCACCTTTTGTATACATTTTTCTGATTGTATTTGCTAGACCATTTTCTACCTGTGACTGAATGTAAATGACAGTTCTGGGTTACATAAAAACAGAATTCTCAGCTAAATTCTTACTGCAAAATTGGTAATATTGCGTGAAACTGAAAAAGCTGACTTTGATTTCTAGACCCCATGGTGAGTTTGCAAGGCTGGTGCTTAGTGATAAAAGATTTTGTGCTTAAACTGAAGAAACATTAAAAATACAACACATAGAGCCCTAAGATGACATGTTTAGCCACTTCTCAGGAATATAACAATTGAAGCCTAGTTTCTCTGACAATTTAATCTTCATTTTAAGTTGTACAGACTTATTTTTTCTATGTTTATTTAAATAAAGCAACATCATACCTACAGCTCCCTTCATAGTCCTTGTAAGTAGCTTTTTCCATATTTTCACTGGTGATACTTTGATTCTAAAAATCCATTCTGTTTTCCGATTATCCTTCATTTTACAGAGCAGTCTAATTATTTTTTCTTTGCCTCACTTTCCTTCAATCTATCCAAGCTATTTTTTCCTGTCTGTCATTCTTAGGTAGTGCATTGATCTTGGATGAAACTATCTCAAGCTGTTCTCCATTGAGGTCATATAGTTAGTCACTTCTAGAAAGCAATTCTTTATGTGAATCCTTTTGAAGGATTATTTCTAGCCTCTGTGAGAGCTTATATTTTAATGGATCTCCAGCACAAGGAAGACAGGATTATTCAAGACTGTCTGATGTCCCACGTTTTCCATCAAGCAGAAGCAGGGTATTGTCCTACTGCTAGCAGACTTAATGTTTCCCTAATATCATTTCTTGTGGAGTGTTTTCTCAGGATAAGGTAGCATGAAATAGATAGGGTTCTCTTAGGTGCTTATATTCCTTAAGAAGTACTTTTTCAAAAGGGTCAGTGCTGCTGATGTTTTGCCTGTATGCAAGCTTTTGCCAGTTTTTTTGTTTTCTTGGACAGTTTGCTTCATCTGGTGGAGGGTCCTTTGCCTTTGTTACTACTGGGACAGCAAAGGCACTTTGCTTGTTGGCCTGCAACATCAGACTCCCTCTTGTTTATTCTCTCTGATGCTGCCAGTCTTGCATTCTTTTCAGGGCAGTCCAGTTCCAGCAAAGGGAATAATGAATGTGTGTTTCTTCTCTTTTTTTTCTCCAGTCTCGGGTGTTATTGAGGGCAAGCTCTGGGAAGTGGGAACAGAAAGATTAAATACCCTGAGGGTCAGAAAAATCTTACAAAAAATGTCCAGCTCTCTGCCTGGTCTAATCAGTAGGGCCATTCAGACTGGAACACTCTATCTAGGCTTGAAGTTGATGTTGAAGCCCAAATCAAGTGAGATGTCAGCCAGTGTGTTTCCTAGTGTCCCAGCCACCCCTTGAATACTAAAGTTAGTTACCCACATCCTTAGCTGCCACATTTTCAAAGCCTACTACTGTTCATTCTTAAAATGAGAAGTTTAGATTTCTAATATTTCAATATGAGTGGCAATTTCTGAAGGTTTCTCTAAGTCTGACTTCAGTATTTTGAGTAATGATGCCTAAAAATTTTCTCTAAGTCTAACCTCTAATATGTGAGGTACAGTGGCTAAATTCAACTCTTGACTTAGATCACAAGAGAAAATAAATCTTAGTTAATTTCCTATTCCTCTACCATAAAACAGTTCACATGGTTTAGTGCAGTTCACAAGAAGTCTGTATCAGAGGTAGCTGGTGTTGGAAAACAGAATTCAGAAGCAGATTTATGTGGAGACCATAAAAAATATTTGATGTTTTCTAAAAAAGTTAAAGTAATACACTCATGTTTTTAACATGGATTACTCATTATTTAGAGCCACTATTTCACAGGTGTGGTATCATAATTTTTGGATGTTGGTAATTCTAGTTACTTATTGGAAGAGTTTGAGAGGGTGCATATTCTAGAAGAGGTAAAGCTAAAAATTGGTATCTGCATACTCTACTACTGTTCTAAAACAAATGTAAGCAAAAGAGTGAAGTTAAAAAACAAGCAATTAAAAATGTGGTGATGCTAGTTTTAGAGAGGCAATTCATACACTGTTCACATCAGCAGACTAAATGAGTATGTCTGCTGTGCCAGGGTTAAAGAGGGTGTTGCTGTTTTGGACTGCACTGTGTGTTTTGCCAGAGGGAGAGGATTTTGTGCATAAGAATTGCCATTAGAGCTCTCAGGGGTTTAAAAAAGGAAGAAGGAAAAAAAAAAAAAAAAACTCGTAAATTCAGAGGCTTGTGTTTCCATCAATTTCATGTTGCCACCTACTTGCTCTCCTCGTGTTTTCCATCTTGTCGCCTGGCGCTGCCTCTGACAACTCCTGCAGTGTGATGGGCCATCCTCTGACTCTATTAAGCTCTCAGTAGGTATAGACTGTTTATTTAAACTTCTGTCAATTTTTAGTATTGTACCATTTTTCATTCTACTTACCTTTCGATGGTTTCTCCAGGTGTGTTCTCTGAAGTGAAGGGAATTCTCAGCTTAGAAGTATTGATTTGGGTTTATAGGGCAGTGATTGATACCAGTAAAAATGTGAAGCCAAATGACAAATTGTTACACAGCCCCAAGCGGGAGAGCCAAAACTGAGGGAAGAACTCCTGTGGGAGGAGAGGGAGGGAGATTGCAGGGGCACAGTATTGAGGTCTTTTGTTTTACTTTTTTTGCTAAAGTGTCTCTGGCTTTTACTCCAGGACTTGAAAAGAGAAATATCATCTTTTATTCTTGGTTTTCCTAGAAGCCTTTCTTCACAAGAGTGCCTACACCAATATGAAAATACCAACTACATCTCTTTGAAAATATGGTCATGTAACACTGGTAAGGATGTGAATGGCACTGTGACAGCTCATGGTTTCGACTAGCATATTTGTGACTGATTGATTTCATGCAAAAGTAACATAAAATTGTCAGAGGATATGGTGTCTCATTTTCTTTGAATGCTCCTTTCGTAGAACTGAAATGATTCATCAGTTATAGTGTATTTGCTTTCTTTAAGTTTGGCCTTTTTTTCAGGTTCAAATAACCATAAAGGAATAAATTGTCATGTCTGGATTTTGCAATAAAAACTACTATCAGTATTTCTCTGTGAAGGGAATTGTGCTCTGTATGAAGTCTGGATTGCTAATGCTCAATCATCAATGTAAAAAAAAAATGTTTCAGACTCATGCAAAACAGAAAAATAATTAATCTACTCTGACTTGTAATTCTCCTATATTTAATAAAGATTTTCAGATAGAGGGCTTTAAATATCATGCAAGGTTTTGGACATAATCTGTTTATAGCAAACAAACAAAAAATTGTGTGAAATTTCTTATTGTATCTGCTTTAGTTTAAGAATAGAAAATCTTATCCAGACTAATGTTGTATGTCTGAAAGCTACTACAACTATAAACCAGAGCAAATCTTGATGCATCTTTTGAATTAGACAAGCAGACTGATAAAAATGTGCTTTAAATTTTCATGATGAGGAGAGTGGACTCATGATATGGTATCAAAAATACTAACTGAAATTATGGAAGGATATTTACTAGATTGAAACAAAGATTTTTTCTAAAGTCACATAAAGCAATGAAGTAGAACAGTACTGCTTTAGAGTGTCCTTTGTGACTGATTACTTCTGTCTTTTATCTTCTCTGTCTGACTCTGAACGTGAAACTGAACTTTGCACCACAAATCCCTTCCATGCTCTGCATCATGCTTCTCTTCCTTTCTTTCTTATCTTTGTGATGCAGGTAGTAAGTCTGAATTCTCTGCTGGTGCAAATGATCAGAGCTGCTTGAGCCCATAGATCTTTTCAATGACTGGATGGAACGCAGAAGGAGAACCTTTGTCAAAGATCAATTATTTCTTAATTGTAAGTAGTACCACAAGTCTATTAAAGACACTTCCTATGGGAAATGAATTATCAGTGTAACAGGAATTGGTGCCAAGGTGCCTTATCAGTTCATGCTTATTCAGCTAACTGTGTTCCACTTGACTACACCTCAAGTACTCTAAATAATCTGTGCTTATAAGTTTTAATATCTCAGTGTATTTCTGAATTGCTATGTATTCTTGCATTTTCATTAATCATTGTTCCTTAGCTAAATGATACATACTTAACTTTATTTTTCCTGTATTTTTCCATTTCTGTAGTTACCCAGGTCTTTCCAAAGTCTTTTGAATTTCAGACCCGGACATTACAATTTTCTGATAACATGTAATACTTCAAATGTGGTCACACTAGAGATTTGTAATAAGGCCTGTGTCTTTCTTGCATTAGAGTAATCTTCATGCGTGAATACAATCCAGAAATTACTTTTGCTTTCCTTTTATAAAAATATTGCTAATATTTTTTATGTCTCTTTCATTGTAAAAGTCATCCTAAAAAGGATCTACCACTAGAAGGACATTCTTTAAGGAAAGACACAGCAGTGAAATCACAGCCAGAAATACTTGAGTGAGCTGGCATGGACTATGCTGTCACTCCACTAAACAAATGAGGAGTTGAAGGAGCAGACTTGGTAGTATATTTTTTAAATTATATTTTTCAGTAAAATTTCAAGTTTTGTTGAGTTTGTTTGACATTCACACTGGAAATTGCATGGCTCCTGAGAGCATGGCTACATGTATAAGGTAATGTTTTTGCTTTCTTCTTAGATATGTCACAGTAGATTTTTTTTTTGTCAGTATAATATTTATATACAAAATCAGCAACATCTTTCCTATGTCACAACATACTCTAACTACTTCTACCTTATTCATTTCATTGCTTTTTTCCTATAAATTGGCAAAACCAACAAAAGGACACACTAGAGGTCTCCAGAGCTGTGACCTTTGTCCCACAGGTCCATGTTCTCCCTTCTCTGCTTCATCTCACACCGCAGGCAATAAATAGTTTAAACAGGGAGGAGCATTAAAGGTCGGTGTTCTGCAAGTGCCCTAGGCAGGGCTGGAAAGTCCCTGACACTGCTGGGATATGACCTTGTCATAAATTCTCAGGTACCACTCTCTGCCTTAGCCCAGTCTGTTTGAGTTATGTCAGAAAATCTGAGATAACTGATTCATGATTAAGGTTGACTTCACAAAGTCAGAGGCTTCTCTAGTTATTGATTTCATTCTATTTCCACACTATTAAACCATAGTTTAGCTGCCGGCTGACAGCCCTAGCACTGAGCAGTAAATCAGGAAATGGATGGTAGTTTAATGGAAATATTAGCACTTCAGTGTTGTATGGAAGAGTCTGACTTGTGATGTGAACTCTGAGTACAAAAAGAGGTGTAATACAAAGTAATGATCAGCCTACATTTGTAAGTGAAGCTGCAGGAAGACAATACAGGTTAAATGTACTGCTCTCTTCTAACAGGCCTGCTAAGTTTCCTGAAGGTACATTGATAGTAGCTACAACATGGAGCAACCTAAATTTTACCCCAATGGTAAGCACTGCAACAATGTAACAGTAGCTGAAAGTTACAAGGATCTGTTCTTTGTATCCGTAAAGCAAAGGCATTCTGAGTATCTAGCTACTAATCTGTGAAACAAAATTTTGAACCATTATATCACAGCCTATGAATCAAATAATTTTGACACTTCTTTTCCAATTTTTTTTTTTTTTCTTTTTGTTTCTTAGCAGAAAATCCACAGAAAACTAACTTCTGCTGTGGAGTTCTTTTCGCCAATACAACAAACCAAAATTATACATAGCTTATGTACCAAAAAATCATTCTTAAGAAATATTTCAAATTGTTTTAAGCAGTATTTCTAAATCTAAATCCAGTCCAAAGATGTTTGAGTCAGACCACATACTTAACAGCTCCATCTTATTATCTGTCTCTGGCTTACTGTCTGGGCAAAGTGCCCATGGCAGACCCAGCAGTCAATAATGATTCAAGCTCTTTAGTTTTTGTCACCTGGATTAACTCCCTTGTCAACATCTGCTCTGAGTTAATTCTGAATGTGAGCCTACTCTCCTCACAGTTTCCTGGGTTTGTTTGTTTCACTGTCTTGAACATTACTGCATCAAATATGTGGCAAAGAAACTTTCACTGACTTGTCTGTGTAGCCAAGATAACAATGGTCCTTTCTTAGATTTCTAGTTTCATTTGCTATCTTGGTTACTCAACGGAAGAGCAAATCTAAAGCTCTCTTGCACAAGGAAAAAAAAAGAAAAAAGAGAGATAGTGACTGTAATACTTTTGCTGGTGTTTTCATTTATCAATCTGAAATTGTGTTTTTTTCCATGTCTAAGTCTAGAAGATAGACATCAGTCCTTATCTCATTAGTTAGTCAATATTTTATACCTTTGTTAGGATTAGTCTGAGATACCTTTTTCCCATCCATCATTATCTGCATTCTTCCCTTTGGGATGTAGAACTTTATTTTAGACCATAGTAAAATAAATGTTTTCTAGTAGTGTATCTTTTGCCATGAAGAGCAGACTTTTTAATATCATTAAACTATTTGTTTAACATAACTTTAACAGTCATCTGCTAATTTCACCAGTGACTATATTCAGTCTGTGTAAATGATAAAAAGGTTAAACTTTGGAGGCAGACTGAGAACTGCAGGTTGTGTGACATCACTTACCAAAAGTGTATATTAAGTCAAGTGTATATTAAGTGTATACAAGTCATATCTACATAAAGATATATCTTTATACATCTATCTATATAAAGATATATCTTTATATATCTATATAAAGCCTGATGCATAATGCATCCTGCATAATAATATGTGAAGAACTCATTCATCTACCTTGAGATCCTTAATATAAATAATTTCCTTAAACTCATACTTTTAAATATTTGAAATAAAACATAATTTCATTACTTCTACCAAACAAATTTAAGCCTCAGTAAAAAGAAATATTGAAGAGAGAGAAAACCAAGTTTTGTATCAGTTCTCCCATAATTTTGGGATCAGTGTCAGAACTGCAATGGCCTAACTGACTTAATTTATGAGTTTTTAATGACTTAACCTACCCTATTCATGGTTTTTAGATATTGGCACCATACTGGTTTTCTCTCAGGCAATTGTAATTTCATCAGTTCCAGACACTTAGTGGAAATCAACCCTTATCTTCCAAAGCTTCCAGCAGCTACCTCTTTTAAAATTGTCTAAAACATATTATCTAGATCTGATAGCATTGCAATTCTAAGATTAATAAATGCCCCTTATTGACCTCTTAATAGTGATAAAGTGGGAAAATCCTTATCATGTGACATGACATTCACTTGGCTTTCTCCCCTCAAGCATTTAATAGAAAGTTCATATTTTATATATGTGAATATAAAAATATAGTATATATTTACAGTTAAATGTACATCCTGACACGTTTACCAATATCTTTGTTACTGCTTAGTACTTTTTTGTGCTTGCTCCCTACATTTTCCCTTCCCTTATTAAATTCCTGAAGTTATTTCTAGCAGTGACTTAAAATGATCAATTTCTCGTTCTCAATTTGCTCTGTGCATGTGTGTATCTGCAAGTGCTTGTGTATAGCATGCATGTGTATGTGTGCCCTTTATATATTATATGTCTATGTATTTTTATATATGTACACTTAATGTACACTTAATGTTATCACGAAAGTAATATTAGCCTACCTAATCAGTTAATTAATCTTTCTGCACAATTTGAGTAATACTGCTAAGACATTTACTCTCACAAATATAAGGATAGTGATGTATAAGCAAATTTTTTTTCTGTTTTTCCTCATTTGCTCTTGTATATTAATTTCTTTAGTTCTAAATGTGTGGACATTTGTTCTCTCCTTCTTCCATTTCCCTGTGTTTTTTGAGGAATTCCCCTGTATAAAAAAATTATAATCAGCAGAGAGAGAGGTTGGAGCTTCTACAGGATAAAATATTACTAGAAGATGTCTTTGGTGGATTTTGTGGTTACGTTCTAGAAATGATGTGAGAATACACACACACCACATGAACAGATGAAATATCCCATATGAGACAAGGATGGCTCTTCCTGCACTTGTGTGGGCTAGAAAGTAGGGTGATGATAGAACAAGGATTGCCACCTTCTGCTGTACCCTCCTCAGAGAATCACATGTTGCAGCTCACATCAGAAGTTTACCTTACTGAGTCCTCACTGTGTGAGCAAGAGGGATGAATGAGCCCTCACAAACGTTGGATTGAGCTGGCTGAAGAGCAAAGTGGCTTGAATGCCCCAAAATATTCTGTCTGGGCTTGGCTGAGATGTGCAGGTGTAAGCTGTCAGCTGGAGATTCAGCTGGCAGCCCCAGGGACACATGCAGGCAGCCTGTCAACTGTGAAAGGACAGGGACCTTGCTTCACTGGGGGACTTATTTTGCTAAACACACTGAATCAAAGCTGCAAAACACCTGGTGAATGAGGAGTGCAAACTCTGCAATGCTTTATCCTGGCCAACCAAGCATCCAGGAGGAGTATAAGGTATATCTGCATGGTTGAATGAGTGTTTTCCACTGACTTTGTCACAGTTTACTTCAATAAAACTAAGTGGAAAGTTGCTTGTATCCCACTAGTCATTTCCTTGAATACCAAAATTTGACAGATTTGGGTTTTTTTTTTGCAGGGCTGTTTTCAGATTAAATAAATGACATATGAAGAATTTCTGATTTTCTATTTCGATAATAAAGTAAGTCTATAATAATTACATGGGAATTAAATTACAGCTACATAGTATATTATAGCTGTCACATCTATATCCTTAAGCACCATAAAAAGTTCAGGAGCTTGAGTGGGTACAGTTCTCCTCTTGTATCCTCTTGTTACTTAAGGCAGTGAAAAGGAATCTGAGCTTTACTTAATTTTTCTCTTTTCTGCTTTAGAGACTAATTTGAATGACTGCATGTGTTCTTTTATCAGAATCATATGCTTGAAGTTATGTGTTCTAATTGAACACATGTAGAAAGTGTTTTGCACCATGACTGCTGCTACCACAGTGGTCTAGGGGTTAAAACTTGACTCATAACACAAAGTTCAAAGGTCCCATCCAGCCAAAATTCCTATGATTCCTACCATAATTGCTGCCAGAACAGTTTTACCTAGATACTATATAGCATTAGCCACCAGGCTACAGATGGAATTAAGGCCAGATGAGCTCCAGCCAGCATGTAAATCTCCTTTACTTCAGTTATTAACCTGCAGCATGATTTTGGGTTATGGCCCTATAAGAGTTTAGGTCCCTGCAGGTGTTATGGTGCACCTCTATATGACATATTTTGAGATTGGAGCATAATGTGGAGGCATTTCAGAACAAAAGAACAGAATTTCATTTGGATGAAATTTCGTGAACACCACTTACAAATGGGCATGACAATAACCTGTATGAATTTGCAAAAAAAGAAGAAAAAAGGAGGAAAAGTATGAGACTTGAACTTTTTACCTTCTGTCAAGTGAGATTTTTAGCATCAACAATTCCTTGCTACAGATCCACTAGTTCTAGTCCCCCGGATATATTGACATTGACATATCCATGAAGTATCCTGTTTCTAATATGTGGAACATATCTTCTCTGAAATTCATGGCCCCTACCCCCACCTCTTACGCATGAGGTAGGTTGTTGTTGGTGACTTCTGAACAAGGACCTTTCAAGTAAGCCCTGAGGTGCCCTTTAAAATAAAATTTGAGGTGACAGTGTCCCCTTAGACTTCCTTCTTTCTTTTGAGATATTGTATTCTCTGGATGAGAATAAAAATGAAAGATATTTCAAATAGCTCCATCTTTCCTAGTCTTACCTGAGAATATGAAAAAAAAAATCAAGGGATATACATACTTTTGACACTTTAATCAAAACCTGTATGCAATGATTACATTTATTTCTTCTCTATCTTCCTCCTGATTATAATATCTTGAACAAGATTTCCTGAGGAGTAAGTAATTGTTCTTTTCATAAATTCAGCACATGACCCTATAGCAGGGCAACTGCATGCTTGACTGCAGATTGCCTGTTTACTCTTCATGGTCTGTCTGGCAAGGTTTATTACTGGAAATCAAAGAAAAGCTTTTTGTTTTTTCCTACTCAAATGAAAAGAAAATGTACACATGGTCCTCATATTACAGCTAGTAGAGGTTTTTTATCCTTTTCCTATTCATTTATAATATCATCAAATAAATAAAGAAGGGCAGAAAAGGCAGAATCTGCACCCAAACCAGAGGGACTAACGGTGCTCTCATCTGCTAAATTAAAACCACAGATCTGCTTCATGAGGTTTACCTCATGTCCAAATTCTTCCTTAGTAGATAGCAGATCCTTAGGAGAAAAGGAAGGCTACTCATTACATTCAGTCCCTGTGTAAATGTTATGCAATTCAGATTCATAAATTTACCACTTTAACAACTCATACTGGTTGCTAAAGAAACTATCATGTTAGTACTCTTAAAATGTGATGCCCCATTGTTCTTTATCTCATAAGACTTCTGTGAACCACTGCTCTTCTGGAGGAACTTATTCATTTACATTATCATAGGTAATGATGTTAGGGGCAAAGATATAAAAGAAATGTGACTCAATTCTCATGAATGGCAGTATGGCACAGATTCTTCTAAACCATCTACATTTTTTTCTGGCAGGTGTAAAATCACATCCAGTATGACTGAAGATAAGTAAGAGTCCTGAATTTCTAAAAATACTTATATGCTCTAAGCATTTTAAATATGCGTATTTTGAAGAGAAACAATGAAAATATGTTAACACAATAGTCTTAACTTTCTGCCATTCTTTTTTTTTTTTAATGGCATTTCAAGGTGCAAATCCCTTCCATCCCTTTCATTAAAAAGGTTGATGATATATTATATGTGTCTTCTCAGCAAATCTGAATTTATAAAATTCCTGTAAGGCCTGATCCCTGGCATTTTTTATAGTTTCCTGTGAAAGAAACCTTTTGTAAGAGTGACTTTTTAAAAATTATTTTCAACTACACTGAACTATTTTATTTTCTATTTTTCTAAGATGAAGTTTGCAAATAATCAGTGTAGCATACATGATAATAGAAATTCTAGGTGTGATAGGCTCCTAATTTAAGGTCTTCTCTTAAGTTAAATGGAAACTCTGCAGTCTGGGTGAGGGATCTTTGCATCTCCTCAACAAGAAGCACAATACCAAATGGCCTGTGATAGCCATGGATACTGGACCCATGATGGAAACTGAAGTTGACAGCTGGGCTTAAAAAAATATTCAGCTTTTGCATATCTAACTTGCAAAATATTTCAGTGATCAATTTTGTGTATTATTGTTGTGAAAGCACTGACTGTACAAGAAAGTTACTGGGTGCAAAAGTGCAGAGTCTGTGTGACCAAGTCTCCACGATTCCCCAACCTCCTACCCAACCTCCTTGTATAACCAGTGTAATGAAGAGTTTCCATGTTTTCATCAAATGTAAAAGAGGCTGAAAGGACCCACCCAGATGTAGATATGTTTGATTGCACCCAAAGAAAATAAGAGAGTAATCCTTTTATATTTTTTCCAATGCTTTTCTGCAGAAGAACACAATCGCAATCCTTAATCCTGCTTAATGGATGACACCTGTATAATTAAAGGTTACAAAATCTTAATCTTGTGTCACCTCCTGCATGTCATAAACTGCCAAATTTCATTCATAACTCTTGAACTCAGGAACTTCTTTGACAACTGCAAACATTCCAGAACGGGAAAGTAATCTTAAAATGAATGTTGCAAAAAATAGAGAATTTAATTCTCAGACCACCACAAGAATCAGCATCTAGTGAAGTCAAACTCATCCAGACTACAAAAGATAAACCCTTTAAATGACAGACAGAAATTCTGGGAACAAAAGAAAAAGAAAAGAACACTATACTTCAATACTTATGAATTATTGGTTTTATTTTGTTTTCTTTTGTTTTCAATATTATAATAGTTTTTGAATACTATGACTCTGAGCAAAGCATGAATCATGTAAGACAAGGATCACTAAACTTATGCATGATATTAATGGAATGTAAGCCACAGGCCTGAACAGAGCTGCTTCTGCTGCTGCCTGCACTTACAACACAGGGCTTAGTTCAGTCATGGCTGCTGTTTCACATCACCTTTGAGGCCATCATTAGTCCCAAACTTCTAACAGACACTTGAGAGACCACAATGCCTGAAAATCAGTAAGGCACACTCAGCTGTTTGTCTTGATATTGAGACAGTGCAAAGGGGCAAGTGTTTTTGTATTCTCTTCAGCTCTGTGTTTACATATTGAGAATCGTAAAGAGATTTGCTTTGTTAAAAAAAAACAACATTATTTTTAATGCAAAGGATATGAACGGTGTGAAAGCTCTAGGGAAGGAAACTTCCAGTCAGAATAGGGTGATCATATAAGAAAATAAACTTATTTGCGCCTGCTGAAAGTTGCAATTTTAATTCTCTAAATTTGTTTTTAAGATTGTAGTGGTAAATTTTATTAAATGTTGTTTTCTATTCTAAATGCTGCTAATAACCTAAATTGGCCAAAAACATACATGCAAGTGTGGAACACCATGTGAAACAAATAAAACTTTTCCCTGTGGAATCATTGTTATGAAGCAATTTGTCATGTGCACACATTTGTCTAGTGGTTGGTTGGATAGAAACTAAAAATAAATGCACCAGCTTTGTGTGCATTGTGCAGCTTTCAGCCAGGACTATATGAATCAGAATTGTCTCAGCTAAACAGCCTGGGTGAGTTTAATTTTACAGTGCAATCAGAGGCTGTGTGACAAGGAGAAAGGGTGCTGAATTTTGAGGCTCTGGTGTTAATAGTTGCCATGTCAGGTATCTTTAGAGAGGTCATCTCCATACTTAGGGACAGGAGATGGAGCTTTCTCTTCCTGCCACTACTGCATCTATCTCCTGCCTGTAGAGAAGTTCCTATCCCCAGGACAGTTTATGCAGAATTTTATAGGTATAGTCAGAGTTAAAGACAGATTTAAAGCTTAAGTATGAAGGACACAATGCCCACTGTGTTGGAAATTTGTGGTTGCAGCACACCCTCAGAAAGAATAAGCTCTAGGCCTGCTTGCTTGAATCCACTTCTTTTAGTCCCTATAAAAGCAATAGAAATGCTAAAGATAGGCCTTCAGAATTCCTAGCTGTATACCTTGTGATGTTAACTACTGCATTCAGGACAAAAAAAAAAAAGGGGTGGGGGGGCTAATTCTGTTTGGTAATGAGGACGCTGTTCTCTGCATTCATTTTTTCCGTTCTGCAACACATGTAATCTAATGAGTGCTATATAGTAGTGTCAAATAGTAGTGTCCCTGTAGGACCCCTGACCCCAGCTGTTTAAATTAAGAGATTCTTTTGATTTTACTGACCTAAATAACAATAATAATGCTTCATTTCAAGAACTCAGTATTTTCTATTATTCAAGACATTCACTTCTCTTTAGAAGTAGTGAAGTTATTGCAACATTTGCCCAGTCATGCAGCCAAAGCTCTCCACAAAGGGAAATACTATTCCCCAAACTTTTAAAGCTGAAAGAGTGCTGCTATTCATAAGCTAACTTTAATTAGCCTCTTTTAACCATCATCTTAAACAATGGATTTTCCAAGTGATTAATTTTGACATGATTTTGAAAAGAGGAGAGATAAATTGTAAAAAAAGACTGCTTCCTTCTCTTTCACCTTTGTTTTTCACTGCAGTGATTCCGTGTTTTTTCAGTGATTTTCAAATGCTCATTCTCTTCTAATTTGGATGTATATTATGTATTTATGAACGTGTGCAAAATCTCTTGATACAGTATAAAAGCAATTAAAACAATAAAGAAAAGCTATAACTGATTTCATGGCTTCATGTCCACCAATCAAAATAAAGCACTTGAAAGAAATTAATAGTACACAGAAACAAATACTGTTCCATGTATATCAATATCTGGGATTCTATTTTACAGTCTTTACTTATGTTGACTGCTATTTTATGGCCAGTCTGAAATTAGATTGCATGTGTAAGTACTGTGGAGCCTTAGTTAAGATTGTCAAATAACCTCCTCTATATTGATTAGTGTTGTGCCAACATCTGCAATGCTGCCTGGACACCAAATAGGACTGCTACTTAATTAAATATGCAATCACTCAACAGTCGACCTGTTGGGAAAACAAACAAAAAGCTAACTAACTAACCTTCTAAATCTCAGGAAATGCAACAAAATCTAATGAAATTCTCCGAAACAGCACCGCCACCATCCAGCCCTTAAAATACAAACTTAAATATAAACAAAGTCACTGGAAATTAACTTCAGTCACTGGAAATGAACATCAGATGTGAAAGGAAAGCTTTAAAATGTAGTTGTAGTTAATTGATTATAGGCACATAAATATCTGTAGATAGAAACATAAATTTAAAACATTGTATATTGCCAGTTTTTCAGCATTTTTTCAGCTATGTGCTTTTGTTTATGCAAAGTCTGGATATTACTTCACTAATAGAGAAGGAAATTCCTTGTTTTCTAGTTTGTTCTCTTCATTAAAATTTGCATAATGTCCAGCTGACCAGCAAAAAGGAGAAACAAAAGCACCAAATGCAAATTTACATAATCCCAAAAGATTGCAGTATGTGCCAAGGCAAATGTATGTTTAGAGAAGGTACGGCATGTTGCTGAAATATTTGCATGCATTTGTATTTAAACTGGAGAAATAAAAATTAATATTTAATAGTTTTACACACTTTGAGTTAAATCTAGAAAATGAACACTTACTACTTCAAGACCAGCAAGCCAATAGCTGATGGACCAGTGAAATTAGAAATCACTGCTAATGCATCTGTCAGGATTTCTGCATTGCGATGAAACTGAGACTGAAGGCCTGCAAGTGAAGTGAACCAAGCTGGACTTCCAGCAAGTGTGAGCCTGGCATCCAAATGTATTACACCTACATCAAAAGGTTGCTGAAAGATAGAGTGTCTCCAAATATTACAAGAATTTATGACACACGTAACAACAAGTGCTATGTATGTATAAAATATTTTGTAACAGATTACCAAGTTTGTAATATTTTGTGTGAAAGTATTTTCTTCCACAAGGAAATACAGCAAAGTGTAGCTTTAGCTCATGAAGAAGTAAACGATTCTTTCTGTTCCCTGATCAGCTTTTTGATATTGTTAGATATGGAGACTAGGAAAGAGAATGACTGCTGGCTGATGGAAAACATGTACCTTAGAAACAGCTGTACATAACACACCCTGAAAAAACAAGCAACCAAATAAACAAAACCAAAACAAAATCCTAGAGAAAATAATCCTAGCTAATCAGGACTTTGGAGTTTGCAAAATATATGCACACTATCATGCCTTGTGTGGAATGAAAGGAGGGAGGAGGTGAAGCACCTTGAGGAGTGTTCAATTTTGTGCATAAAATTGTGCTGTGGGTTTTAAATTTATGAGCTACAACAGGAGATAAAAAGGGCTTATGTGTCTTCATTTCCTCCTCTTTACTTTTGTGGCTACAATTTGCCTGTTCTGGAGGAAGTCTGTTGTTTTAGAAACCACCATGGGAAGACAATTTTCTCAATTGCAGAGGTGGTAGGCATATAACATAGACAAAACAGTAATAAACAAACACAAATAAGAGTTAGGGCTTAGATTTAAAACTCTTTGTGGACAATGAAGAAAACTGATAGGATTCCAGATGAAATAAATAGAAGAGAATGCTCTTTGTGAATAAGTTTATAAAAAAAATGCTGGCTATATGGTTTTGTTCAGTGGGAAAAATAAAATATTTCATGCATCTTTCAAATTAAGTGTCATGTTTGAATAAGTTTGACTCCTCCAGTGTCTGGGAACATTGCCATAAAGTACCAACATCTGACCTCAGTGGTGAAGGAACGTAATGGTCTCACCTAAGAAAATGACTGCTCAGCTGGTAAAGTAAAATGAAGAAATCCTACACAGTCAGGAAGCAAATCTTTGTTTGCATCTTCCAGTATCTTACTTGTCTATTTTTTTCCAATATTAGTTTATAAGAATTTGAAATATTCCTTTAGCCTTTACTCCTCTATGCCGGTTTAGGTCAGAAGTAGTAGACTACCTTGTGGACTTGGAATCTGGGCAAACCTAACACAAAAAAAACCGAAAGACAGATGGTACTGATGTCAAAAAATGTTACCCTATTGTTTTGATTTAGTTATAAAAGCATCCAACCATAGTCATGCTCAAACAGCTAATATTGACAAACGCTACTTACTTTCCCACCAAGACAGAAGCCATGGAGATTCCAGTGCACAGCTAAGATTATACTGTGCTTTGACATCTTATTGTTCATGCTCAGTCTGCTGTGTGATGTATTTTAGTTTAATATACTTCTTTTATAATTCAGGCTGACTTAAAATTTCTTCACTGGCAATTACAGCCTTACAGTACATGACTTAACACATGGTAGCACAACTGGTCTCCAGCTTGTACCCTTATTTTCAGACTAACTGCATGAGAGTGAGACAGATAAGGATCTTCATTTCCAGGCACCAGTCTTCTGCTTGGGAAATTGTTTAACAGAATGTTTTCGGTATGGGAAACATACCAAACGCTCTAACGTTAATAACACAACCCCCCTGACTCTGATGTAAACTGAGGAAAACATAAAGAAAATCCAGTCATGAAAGAACAAACAAGAAACAAAACATTTTCATTTTCTTTGACTTATTGCTCTGTTTCAAGTTGAAATCTTCCAGTTTGACATGGAAAGTCTGAGACTAATTTGGATATTTATTTTTCCCTTTTATAATTGAATAATGTTTAGTTCTAAGAGACCTTTTCATTCTAATTTAAACATTACATTCTCCATGAATAAATATTTATTCATTGCATATGGTCTTTTCATTACATGCAGACTGTTTAGTTTTCAGACTGAAAAAGGTCAGTTCATCAAACAATACAGGTATAAAAATGAAACAAAACAACTATTTGTATAATTAAATGGTGGCAAGAAGTCCAGGCCAACAGCCTGACTAATGAATAATTTAATTTCGTTCAAAATTCTTCAGTAAGGAATATGTGACAACATCAAACATTTCTCATAGGAATAGGTTAAAACTGTGTATCTTTTAGCACCTAGAATATGGAGTAAAGCCTCATTTATTCACAACACTGAGCTAAACCCCTGAGGATACATGCATATTAAATAGTGCTTTGGGATGTTTTGGGACAATGGAATGAGACTATATCTTATCTTCAAGTGTTTCAACAGTTCTTTACATACTTTTAGACTACAGTGGCAATGATTGCCCCAGTCCTTTTTCCAGTTTGATACTGCCACAAGTTGTCACTTTGAAAAAATGCTGATATAACCAGTACATCTTGGTTTATAGATAATACCAGCATCAAGAGACATTGTCAAGTTAACAGAAGAATCATTCTCCCGAATGAAAAGCATGTTTTCGTTAAAGGCAGACACACACGTGGTTTTACAGTTAATGCTTTTATTACTTGCACTGGTTGAGATAAGTATTTATTAACAAGGTGAACTGCAACTTGCACCAAAATAATTTTTTTCTTTTCCCCCTCAAATGAATTGATCCAACTACTCAGATACTGGAGAGAAAAGAACTCTAAATAAAAAGCAAATGATAATTATGAATTGTGCAATTTTTCAATTACAGTCTAGGCCTATCTCTTTATTCCTTTTATGTTATGCAACGTTAGATGAAAAAGGACAAAAAGATTGGTACTGAAGACTGTTTTGAAATACTTCTCTACAAGGTTTGAATAAATTGAAAAAGTTCGAAACAAATTTTCAAATTGATACATTTGCGGATGTCAATTCTTATGTTTGCAGTGGTACTAATTTATAAAAAAATTGAAACATTTCATTTTTTCTTTTTTCATTTAATATTATTTCCTTTTAATTTTGCATTTTAATAAAAGGAAATGAAGGAAATATATGGAGGTATGGTGCCTATTCTCTGACCCAAAATAATTTCTAAATCAAAAATAATTTCACTCAATGTTTTAAAGTACAGTGAAATTATTAAAGAAAGATGCAGGGCAGATAGAGACAGAGGGCAATATGTTAGAAAAACCTTGTGTTAAGTGGCTGCACTACACTGCCTATCTCAGAGAGCATGTTGTACCAATTATCTGAAAGCCAGAATGTTAATGCAACAACCCATCAACTATACCCATAACCATACCATGCCAAAAATTTAACTTAATTATCAATCCTTGCACAATGACAAAATGTCTATTTGTTACAACTTGGAGAAATTAGGACATTTAAGCAAAATAAGTGAATTCTAACAGATGTCAGTATTATAACTTCCATGGATCTAGAAGGAAGCAGTCAGCCAGTTTCAATGAATGGTAAAGTATACAAAGGCTGTTCTATCAAATTTCCCCTCTTTCTTTCGAAAATCAGAGTATTATATAGCAACAGAGATGGAGAACTAATATCTTATGTCATTTCTTTTTGGTTTGGTTTGGGATTTTTTAAGGCTCATGAGGAAACATAAGCATTCAATTGTTGTTTTTTTTTTCTTTTTCAGGTGTGTGTCCAAAACCAAGACCCATCAATTGGCAATTGTGGTCTTGGAGGTGCCATCACCTAGGAAGGAAAATACTGGGGTAGCTTCTGTGGGGGAAAAAATTAAAATAATATCTGACTTCCTTGGTTAGTGGACTTCTAAGTGTTTCATGGTCCATTGCAAATTTTTCACCTTCACCTTCTGCTAACCCTCATTATTCCACAAGAATTAGTTACATCTCCGTCTCTTTCTCTCTTCATCTCAGTGTATAGTTTCACAAAACAATGGCTTTTCTTTCAAAGCCATTTTGGAGTAGCTGTGCCATTTTCTCCCTTTGATCATAGCTCACCTGCACAACAGCTTGTGCAGCAGCTGTAAACTGGAATTACCTGTGCTGGGAATACGACACCATTTTAACCCCTACAATTTCATCCAGCTACATTTGTTGAAGGGCACAAACAGGGACTATATGGGGAACTCATAAATTGTCTTTCCTGAAAAAAACCAGCGTCATGAAATTACATCTTTTACCTACTTGCTTTATCTTTTACTTCTCTCCTTGCTAACCTGTCAGTCGACTCCAAATGCCAACTACCCTTTTCTGTCAAACTGATCAGTTAACACAAGGAGCCCCATTTCATGGCAACTGTTCCCAGTGCTGCTATAGTATCAAGTTTAGTTCTTCTTTTTCAAACCTGAAGAATATTTGAAAAAACAAACCACAACCCATGACTACTTACATTTTTCCCCAAGTGTATCATTGGAACAAAAAAAAAAAAAAAAAAATTCCTCGCAGTTTCGGCAGCATGTTATAATGTAAAATAATGTTAAATAGAAATGCAGAAATTGGGGAAAGAAGGTTTTAGCTCCAACCCAAGTCAAATAAAATTTTCTATGTTCAGGATTTATATTACTCTTGTCCATAACATCTTTGTAGCTACAGCATGAAATCCTAACTGCTCATTTGTAAAAGCATGTTTAATTTTATTTCTCATTTAATACTCCACCTCCATTATAGTTACATTTACAATTAAAATAACAGTGTTTTACACTTGGATAAAAAGAAAAGTGAATAGCCAGCTGAAGCAGTGTCAAAACCAGTCTCTCTCCCTTTTGCATTCCCTCTCTCTGTAAAAGATGTTAAAAAATGTTCTTTAGGGAATTACTGACCTAAGTTCATTATACAACCATATGACAGTTTTCCTTTTTCATTCAGGTAAAAAAGGGAGCTGGTAAAAGATCTGGCATCTTAATTCACATACATGAATAATCATTTGGATTAAAGCTGTGTTGAGCCCCAGGAGAGGATAAATGGTATACACAGCTTCCATTTAATTATTAAATGGACTAATATCTAACGTATTCTAGCAATTTTTGGATTTATTCAAGTGCAGAGAAAACAGGACTTAGGTTCTTGATTTGGGTCTGGTTTGGGTTGTTTGACTTTTTTTGGGGGGGGGAGAAATGTTCTTTCTTTCTTTCTTTCTTTCTTTCTTTCTTTCTTTTCTTTCTTTCTTTCTTTCTTTCTTTCTTTCTTTCTTTCTTTCTTTCTTTCTTTCTTTCTCTCTTTCTTTCTTTCTTTCTTTCTTTCTGTGTCAAAATATCAGGCTTGATTATTTCCTCTTCTATCCATTTGATAGTCTAGAAATTTTTGTTGTTGTTGTTGTTGTTTTTTTTTTTTGTGTGTGTGTAACAGAGTATTTTATTTAGGGTTTGGTCTAGGGGACATTCTGAAAAGCTGTGGCCCACAGGGCAAAGAACCTGCAGTGTAATCCTTCTATTTGTACTAGGGAGGATATTGTGAATTATGTAATCCTTTACTTTTTCTTCCCTCATTTATTTATTTATTTACTTATATTTTATCCTGTGATTAACATACAGGCAAAATTCTGTATAGATTTAATTTGGGCTTCAGAGGATGATTGAAAAAGTAATAAAGAACTTACTTTAGGAACTTACTTTAATATTGTGTATTTGCCTGCTTTTTCTCCCACTTCTGAAAGCACACAGTCAGAAGATGATTAATGTATTGAGATAGGTAGATAACACTAACCATTTTTAAATAGATGTTTTTCATGGTTTTTAAAGCTTCAAACACCACTTGCATCTTGAACAACTTGAGTAATGCTGTCTGAGTATTGTTTGAGAAACAACAAAACTCTTTCATCAGGATGACAGTCTGGAAAAAAAACGACAAATAATTCCTCCACACAGATATTTTGAAATACTGTGTTTTGATGGGTGAGATTAAGTGTTTTAGATGGAGGACACTTCTTGCTTAGAGGGATGCTTTAGCATCTTTTTGCTTAAATAAAAACTTTATTTTGGTGCTAAAAAACACCTTATACTCAAACTTGACTTTTCTTCAAGTTTTCTCTCTCTTATTTTGCCCTATGTTGCTGTTTTTAATGTTTCTCATATTTTGAAAGTACAAGCGGTGTTGAGTTTTCTTCTTTTTAACTACTCCAACAGAATAACAGCATATTAATAAACGTTACCCAAAGAGCATCCTCTTTTAATTCCTAGTAGGATCAAATTTGATATTCTTATAATGTCTTCCCGAATTATGAATGATAATTGCATAAACTTT
This sequence comes from Dicaeum eximium, assembly GCA_013396995.1. Taxonomy (NCBI): domain Eukaryota; kingdom Metazoa; phylum Chordata; class Aves; order Passeriformes; family Dicaeidae; genus Dicaeum; species Dicaeum eximium. The sequence goes on along the minus strand of VWZP01001424.1, from coordinate 194,939 downwards.
CTCTTGATTTTTGAAATAAACCAGGTTTTAAATTCAACCCACATTAGCACATATTTTACATAATTACCTAATCTAGGGTCCTCTTGTCAACTGGAAAAAGTGGCACTGTAGACAACAGCTGCATTTTTATTTTTAAAAGGCCATCATTTTCAAACTCCTCAGTTTGTGGAAATTATATTGCTAGAACTATTAGAGTTGAGGTGCACAACCCTTTTATTCAGACTTGCATATATTTTTATCATCCCTTAATCATAAGTAAATATCAGTGAGCAACCCTCTATTTACAACACTTTATTCTAAATGTTTTTAGACAGAGCTAGTCTTGTTATTTTTCTCAAAAGACTGTTACTTTGGAAAACTAGTTTTTTAGAGTTTTTATTTTCTGACTGTCTCTCTGATCTTTACAGCACAATGAAAGGTAATTATTTCCTAAGGAATGAAAAAGTCTTTTGTTTCCTAATTAAAATACCCCCCAAAACAAAAAACAAACAAACCACACCAAAACTCCCCCATATTATTTGATTCATCACAAAGATTTTCACTATCAATTTCCCATATTAAATTTTTAGGGATTCTTTTTACAGCCAAAATTCTACTGTTCATCCAATCACTTACAGCTAATGCAATTGCCATAAAAAGAAAGCCCTTCTGAGTAGTTCAACATAATCAAATAAAACAGGTCATGTTCATAAATCTTGCAAAAGCACTGTCACAGTACTGCACATCAGGAGAGGTGTAAAATATTATTGGACTGTTAAAGTAAAATCAGGAAAAGTCTCCTTAAATGTAATGTCCCTTAGCAACCAGCATGATATCAAAACTTGTTTAAATATTTTGAAATGTCAGCAAACTCACTCTATATTATGGGAACCTAATTTGAGATTCATGTTCTTGATGGATGATGAGCCCATTTCCTAAGAAATGTTGATAAAAAGCCTCTCACATAAAATAACATAAAATGACACAAGGTATGAAAATACTTGGAGTTTTCTCTACCTTTAAGAAATGATGTTGGGGCTGAAATGAAGAAATACAGAGCAAGCAGGAATGGCAAGGAGAGATGAATTTAACTTTTTCCTCTTTACATAAAACAACAAAAGGAGAATGATGTCTCAATGATGTCTCTCTCAAATACTTTAATAGATTAGAAATTATATTTAAATATATATTTTAAGGGCAAGAAGCAGCTTTGAATAGCAAGTGGGGACAGTTTCTTTTTTTCTGTAGTTATTTTGACACAAATTAGGTAAAAAGAAATATTAAACCTGTCACATCTCCACAGATTTAAATCCGTTTTTTACAGGTAATCAGAAAGGATACCTTTGTAGCTGAAAGTTAAACTGTAATGTAATCACCTCATTACAAGATAGGGATTTTAAAAGAAATGCATATACCAAGACTTATGGAAAAGCAGCAAATGTTAGCAATACTGACATAAATATAATATTTGGACTCCGAAGTAGGATTTCTAGCATCTCAGACTGCCAGGGAACCTCCTTCCATCTTTATCACTGTCGAGGCCTAAGTGGGAATTCTCAGTTTGGTTCTCATCAGCACCAGCAGCTATTTGTGTGCAGGTCATTGCTGAATGGCAATCAAATGGCAGCAGCACCGAGCAGCTGCCTCAACAGCTTTGCCCGTGCAGGGGGGGAGAGAGAGTGAGAATTGAAACGTGGGCCTCCTGGATGCTGTGTTACTGAATACCTCTTTTCCTCCCTTCCTTTATTATTTTTTTTTTTTAATCAGAGGTTCATTGAAAGTTTGAAAGGCTTCAGTTGTGAGGTCAGCATTGCGAGGTCACTTAGCTTCATGTCAAACACTGCTGAGAGTAAAACAAATCTGCAGAGGCCCCAAAGTATACAAATGCATTTTCTAGATGGGGCCAACATGTTTTTATCACATGTAACATCTGATTGAGGAACTGCCTTCTACAAATATTTGGTGCAAACGAGAGCATGCTCTCACAGGAGGAGTCCTGCTGATTTCTGTGAGAAATAATGATTTGCAGCATTGAGACTGTTGTGTGGCCAGTAAGGCTCAGCTGGAAGCTTGTCACAGTCAGTTCTAAATTTGTGCAACACAGAAATCGGTCTGTGCATATTATCTATAACTTCACATTTGGCTTGAGGTTGTGTTTTTAACTGGTTGTTTGAAATAATTGCAACAATACTTTTCATTTATCAATTTATTTAACCAAAGAAAGTCACACGTGATTGAAAATTTCTTTTTGTTGTTTTGTTACTTTTTATATTTTTATAGTTTTTAAAATAATATTTAAATATTTTAAATTTATATCTAAATATTTAACCTATTTGTGCTCTAAGTATTCTATGCCAAAATTAATTGAAAAATAAAGTTTAAATGTTTTCATCTTATAAGTTGAGAGTTTGATCAGTTCATGTGTACTTAGCAGATAAACTCTGAACTGGAAAGATGCTGATGAGGACATACATATGGCAACACCAGAGCATGTCATATGCATTTTAGCATTTTAACAGCTCTGATTCAGGCACCACAGGATAACATGTTGAATTCATTTCTTTGTGAAAGCTGCTCTTGGAAAGGAAGGGAATTTAATTGAATGTGTGTGTTGAGGAGGATAAGGGTACCGGACGCCTGAAATTAAGTTTGTCTGTAACCTTCAAGGCAGTATGCAAACTAGTGAGATGTAGAATTGCCACTACATCTGTTACCATTTGCTCACATTTAAGATGAACACTTAAAAAAAAAAAAAAATTCCCATTATGGAACCCTGTTTGCTGAAAATAATATAATTTGTGCATAAAAATCCATGCTCTGTCTTTAGTGCTTTAGGAAAGCAACTAAATGAGATGCTTTTCTTCTCCTTTATATTAATATTTAATTAAAAGCTCAAGATGTTCTCATTTGACAGAAACTCTTTTTAGCCATAGGAAAAATATATCTACATTAACAGTTTTCTTGCTGTATCTCTTTTTTT